>BQNB010019681.1:24756-66504 GCA_026074375.1 Tanacetum coccineum | reverse complement strand
GAAGTTGTTGTTAGTATGTCATGGAATGACTTTAAGTTTATGATGATACAAGAGTTTTGTCCTAGTCATGAAATGCAAAAGTTGGAATCTGAGTTGTGGAATCACGCCATGGTCAGGGCTGGCCATGCTGCGTATACTGATAGGTTTCATTTGGTAACTCCTAAGAGTAGGATGGTTGAGAGGTATGTGTATGGACTTGCTCCATAAATCCGAGGGATGGTGGCAGCAACAGAGCCAAAGACTATGCAGAAGGCAGTGCAGATTTCTGGTGCACTTACTGACGAGGCTGTCAGAAATGGATCAATTAAGAAGGTTGAGAAAAGAGGAAATGTGAGGGAACCTAGCCAGGATAGGAGTGGAAGGGATGATAATAAGAGGACTATATAACACCTCTTGTTTTCAGGTCATATTACGATTTCAATCATTCCATTTTCTTGCCATTTATAGAATCGTTATGTGTTTAAATTTTAATAGTTTAGTTAAAACCTAGGAACACATGTTTTAACTGTAACCGCGCTGGGTCCATTTAGGGCAAAGGAATGTAGAGGCGTGCCGATAATGTAAATCCCATCAACGCTAGAAACCCAACTGTTAGGGCTTGTTATAAGTGTGGTAGTATCGAACATGTCAGGTCAGCTTGTCCAAGATTGAATAGGGCACAAGGACCAGAAGAAAATCATCCAAATCAAGTTGCTACTAATAACGGGGGTCAGGCTAGGGGTAGGGCATTCATGTTGGGAGCAAAAGAAGGTCGCCAGGATTCGAACATTGTAGATTGGGTAACGTTTGACTTGACAACACTCATATTGTGCCACTACTTTATTGACCTGGTACCGACCTATAGTTTTTGTTACTTTCCACTACTTTCATACCTCTGTTAGGCATAGAGCCCAGCGACTTAGGTTTCAAATATGAGACTGAGATAGCTAGCGGGCAGCTAGTAGAGATTGATAAGGTTATTAAGGCTTGCAAACTAGAAATCGAGGGTCATGTCTATGACATCGATTTGATACCTTTTGGTCATGGGAGTTTTGATGTGATTATAGGTATAAGCGGGAAAAAAAAAAAAACCCCCCCCCCCTGGTGTTTTATTTTTTGTCTAATTATAAGGCTAGAAATAATTTTGTCATGAGAAAGTATGGGAGGGATACCACGTAACCAGGATGGCAAGGTGCTTAGAGTTACTTAGAGAGAGCCGAATAGCGAACGTCAGATTTTTGATGGTGCTAAGGCTGGTGAAAAAAATAAAAAGAGATTGTTATGGTTAGGAAGATTTTCCTAGGATCTCCCCCAAAAACCTATCCTGGATTACCGGCTTTTTTTGGGAAGTTGAGTTTCGAATTGAGTTAATCCCTGGAGCAATGTCGGCAGCAAAGTCTCCCTATCGTTTGGATATCCTTCTGAATTGGAGAGTTATCGGGACAACCCAAGGAACTCTAAGACTAAAGTTGTCTTCGAGCCAAATTCGTCGCCTTTAGGGAGCGACGGTGTTGTTTCGTTAATGAAAAATAATGTTCTTTATAGGATGCTCCTTAATATAGAGAATTAAACAAGGTTGACTGTTCCAGAATCGTTATTCACTTCCTAGAATTGATGATCTTTTTGATCAACTACAAGGGTCGTAGTTTTTCTTGAAGATAGATCTTAGGTTTGGATACCATCAGCTGAGAGTGCATGAGGATGACATTCCAAATACTGCGTTTAGAACTTATTATGGACATTTCGAGTTCACAGTAATGCCCTTTGGTTTGATTAGCGGTATTTATGGATTTGATGAATAAAGTTTGTAGGCCTTATCTTGATAAGATTTATGACAAGTGTCATATACTATATCTTAATCTACTCTAATACTCAAAGGAGCATGTAGAACACTTAAGGTTAGTCTTGGGGCTGCTCAAAAAGTTAAAACTGTATGCTAAGTTTTCTAAGTGTGAATTCTGGCTAAGAGAAGTGCAGTTTCTTAGGCATGTGATAAATGGTAATTGATTCATGTAGACCTATTAAGGATTGAAGTAATTGTTAAGAATATGAAACCCCTAGAACTCTGATTGAGGTTAGTTGGTTCTTGTAGGATTGTTGGATCTTTCTAATAGTGTTCATCCCGAGAACTTTTCTAAGAATGAGCTAAGTCCTCTTACCTATCTTGACTCAGAAAGTGTAAGACTTATTCGATTGTGTGAGCAACAAGAAAGGCATTTCAAATCCTGAAGTAAAGTTTGTTTGTAATGCCCTGTTTCTAGCTCTTCCCCCGATAGACACGTCAAGACTTTGTGTAAATTTGGATGCGTTCGGAAAGGACTAGGCTATGTGTAAATGCAGAAGAGGTAAGGTGATATCCATGCGTTCTATGCAGTTTAAAAATTTCATGAGAAGAATTAACTCACCCATTGATTTGGAGTTTGGGGTGCTGTACGTGTTGCACTTAAGATCTGGAGACCATTATCTGTATGTGACAAAGAGTGTCCTTTATACGGATCAAAATAGTCTTCCGCATATCTTTAGTCAAAAGAGTTTGAATATGCGACAACGCTCTGGATAATGTTATTTAGTATTATGACTGTGAAATTCGCTACCATCCTTGGTAAGGTGAATGTGTGTGGGCCGATGCCCTAAGTCAGAAGGAAAGAAGTAAAGCCTAATAGAGTTTAGAGCAAGAATATGACCCATCAAGTCGAATAACAAGGATAGGAATACAGGAAGCTCAGAAAGGAGGCTGGGGATTGAGTCTGCGGGATTGCAGAAATGTTATGGATGAGATGAAGAACAGAGAAGTGGATATGGACTTTGTACTTACCATGGATCAATATGGGTACCATTAAGGGTGAGGGGTGGTGAAGAACCTGATAATGGATGAAGCCCATAAGTCAAAGTACTTTGTACACCCAGGAGCTGATAAGATGTATTATGATTTGAGAGATAATGTATTGGAGCCTGGACAGAAAAAGTACATAGCAGAGTATGTTAGGAAAGTTTTTGACTTGTATGAAGGTTAAGGCTGATCATACTGATGACATCAAATAAAAGTCTATTTTTTCTAGCATCGTTTATCACCACGATATTAAACCCATTTAAAATAGTTATTGCAAAGATTGTTACATAAATCGTATTAATTTGCGAATTGTCAGTAATATGGAGTAAATGTTGAAAACAAGCAAAAGTCGTCACATTCGTTGAGCTAAAATAAAATTATTTTGAAGATATTAATCAGAATACCAATACGCCGTATCCATCAAGAAGATACGGCGTATCCGTTCCTGCACTCACCAAAGACCACAGAAGATGAAAGATCAATACGCCGTATCCAGAGGATTCAATACGCCTTATTCAAGATATGGAATCAATATAATATTCTGGAAGATATCAAACGTGGTCCCTACTCTAAGAAATCCCCATACCGTCGTAACCAACCCCACTGTAACTCCCGTTATTAAACCAACTTCCCATACATTAAATAAATAGAAAACTCAAAACGAGTTTTTAATTGTGCTAAATCATTATCTTGATACCTAAACTCACAAAAGTTAATTTTCAGAGGAGAAAAAGAACCGAAGAGGTCTAGCAACCGTTATTCAATTACAAAGGAACATCGTGTAATTTCCATATACATTAGTAATCGTTCATTTTTGTGTAATCATTAGTTAACTCGTTTAGTTTACACCCTTGGCAAAATTATACTCTTGTATTTATTATGGATGTTTAAAGGCTAATACCTATCGGGTATTAGCCATTATAATGAAGAACTGAATATTTGGTATTTGTTTATATCAATTTCATGATTTACGTTGTATGCGTTTTATGTTTATCATTTATACTGTTTTACGCGCTTTTGTATTGTTACATATCATTCTACTAGATCCTAGCTAAAGTGGACCAAGTAGATCTAGAGTCCGATATAGCTCTCCATATAGTAATTTACACACCTATAATAATAGGTTACACAAATATTTGTCCTTCTAAATCTGTGTCTAGGATACCTCGGGCTTTACCTAGTAATTGAATTGCAATGGTTTATTGATCGTGTTGACTTAGCAGGTGACCTAGATAATTTAACAAATAACATGCCTGATTCCATTGGAAAATTATGGTACAAGTTGCAACTATTGTATAGATTGCCATTAAGCGTAAGTGGTAAACCTGTCACTATGACCTAGGGTTTAAAAGATCACCATTGCTTTCATCCCTAAGATAGATTATAATTAAGCAAAATAAGGATGCTTTATGCTGATGCATAAATTGTGACAAGAATTAATGAGCTAGGTCTTAGGATGATGTAACAACCTAAGTCTTAAAAAGAATATACACCTGAGAGAAGAATCATGCACTAAATAAACAAACCAACATTCTAATCGGATTAATAATGGTTAATACAGTTTTCTTATATAAGGTTCGACCGCTTTTTTATCTTTTGTTAATTAGCTGCGTGGGTAACAGTTTCTTAAATTGATTGTAGTCACCAACCAAACCGTGCCAATCTCTCAGGCTGAAAACGCCCCTTTTCTATTAGAATTAGGATTTAGACTGACATAAATTTAACATAGGATTAGAATAGAATTAAACAAGAGTTATATAACCAAGAATTAATTAAATGATAGATTTAACCTCGCTCCTTAGTGATACGACACCCCTACTTACACGAAACTACTACCATCGGTACGAATCTGCCCGTTAAAGTGTTGTTTTTGGTTGAGTCGACAAAATATAAACTTAATACTTGAATCATATAAAAAACAACCCTACAATACAACACATCAAGGGTCCGTTTGTTTTATGGGTTTTGACTTAAAGTAATGGGCTAAGACCCATTATTTATTTTTGTGAAAGAATTAGGAAACCAAATATTAATACAACATGTCTAATAACTCAATCAAAAAAATTTCGTGGGGGGGTTTAAATTATGATGTCAGAGGTTTTGGCTATCTTTCTATTCTTAACCACAGATATTTCATTCTCTTTCATCTTTTTCTCTTTTTTGTATTTTTTATTTAACAAATATTTTTAAAATCAATTGATAATATAAATTTATATTATATTTTCTCCCTCTTACTTTTTTTTTCAAACCCATATCGAATCCAAATTATATACCAAATCCAAATCCAAATCCTAAACCCATCTACAACTAAACGGGCCCCAAGTTTTTGGCACCGCTGCCGGGGAGTGAAAATTTATCTTGATTTTTATTTTGATATCTTGGTTTTTAACATTAGATTAGATCTAACCCTTAGGATTAGTGTAATTTAGATTAGTGTATATTTTTGTATATTATGTATATTTGTCTTTAATTGTTTGCTTTTATATTTATGTGTCTAATTATTTGCGTATTTAATTGTTTTTCTTGAATACACTATTCTGGTCGACAGTTAAATACGGCGTATCCTATTCCACTGAATACGGCGTATCCAATTCTTTGTCCAATACAGCGTATTCATCTAAACATATTAATACGGCGACCACTTCCTATGGATTACTGCGTATTGATCTATGAAAAATTTCTTTTCTATTTCCGCGAATTTTAAGCCCAAATTTTATATATATATATATATATATATATACCCTTCTCCGCTGGTTCTACTGATAATTTTCTGGATATTTTTCAGTAAGAATGACTAAGGTTATCAAAGGAGAGTTCGAGAAAATTAAGGACGTAAAGGTCGAAGATGTTTCGCTCACTTGCGACACATCACTTGAAATTTTCAACATGGAAGTCAGCCGATTAAGCGGGATGGATAATGATTTATTCACATATAAAGTTGAAGTTGCTAACATCCCATGTAACTCTGTAATGGATGATGATTTGGAGGATGAAACTGATGATGATATGGGGTATGATCCGTCTGATGTTGCATTTATTGAATGGTTAAGATCAAAAAATTTCAACTACAAGACGATGGATCAATATAATATGAAAGCATTATGGATTTATTGGATCAGAGAAGATGATGAAGTGGAGCTTACTGATGAGGAATCTTCTGATGATGAAGATGAAATTGCTGAAGTGTTTAGAATCGACACTAATATATTTGACTATGAGACACCTATCTGTTCAGCATTCAACGAATTTAATTATCTTCTCAAGGTAGATCCAGACCTACTTACAAAGGATATTATGGGGTTTAAGACCTATGATGACTACAAAAATGACTGGATCTACGAATGGAATAAGGATGTACCATGGGTTGATGAGAAACCATGGACTGACTACAAGGAGCTTTGACCAATAGCCGAAACCAATCAAACATACTTGCGAGCCTTTCGACTATAAAACTAGGTGTTTGGAATGGCCAACATGTAGCTGGAAAGAAGATGGTTACTATAATGGAGGAAATTTACCTAGAACTTACATTATTGAAAACCAACTCCATTATCAGGATTACGAATGGTACGAAGCTTTAGATGATTGGAGAACTTCCACGAAGAAGCTCTAAGAAAATCAAAGCTAATCATGATGGAGTTATCACCAATGATGAGTGTCATGTTGCAAGCATCAGGGAGAAAATGGAACAAATATACAAACATGATGGATGCTTATTGAAATAATCATGAAGATTAATGGAATAACGAATTATGTAAAATTCATACCACCGGTATGCCACATAAGGAAATTTTATGATGATAAATATTCGTTCAATGATGATGAAATAGTATGGTTTGCTGTAAAAGTAGACAAATACGAATATACTATTATGACTAGGAAGAATCTTGCCAGCTTACCAATAATTCTTTCATATAAGGACGAAGGATGTGGATGGTGGACTAGAGCCACGTGAAGTAAAAGAAGCTGAAGAAAAGTCTAACTTAAAGACTTTGCTGTAAACAAAAGTGCTTCCCCGGGAGACAACCCCAGAATGTTATTTTCCAATTTTTATCAATACTGTCTTCCCAAATGTCTATACGCGTATCTAAACCTCATGATACTGCGTATTTAAACTATCTGGACGTTATCCATCTTATTTTGTCAACACAGTCTATACGACGTATTCATTAAATGAATACAGCGTATACATGTATCAATACGGCGTATCCTGGGGAATGGATACGGCGTATCGACTTCCTGTACAGTTTTAGGTATTTATTTTGAGTCTAACCAAACGAATACACGGAGATAGAATTGCACTTGTTTTTCCTATATTTTACCACAGACCTCGTGAAGGAAATACGATCGAATATTGGTGGAGAATTTACAAATCTGGAAATTTTGAAGTGTTGGAGTCTTTGAAACCACCAGACGTTCTGTTCAACACACGATCTTGCTCATAAACCAAATTGGAGAATCTACCTGACACAATATCAGAGTTTCTCAATCTAATCCTTTTTAAATTCCCTATTTATGTTTTACATATACAACGATGACGTTGTAATAATTTAAGTGGGGGATGGAATAAAGAATGTTTTACTTGATCTAAATTTTTTCCACAATAAAAGGCCTTAAATTATGCTCAATTTTAAATTTTCAAGCATACATTTTGTAAAATACATGTACAAAAACCCCGCACACAAAAACCCTTATAGATATTGTGAGGATTAAACCTTATTTTCCAAATGTTTACCCAAATCTTTCACAAAATATGATGTGCCGGTGAGTGTTGTAACTTTAGAACTTGGCTTTGTATATCCATTCTAGACCTACAATAATGAGTATTATAATTTAATTAGAGTAAACTTGTTTAAATTAGGTAAATCTTAGGATTACAACCAACTCGCCTATACATGTTGTTTATTAACTAACTACACCGGTTAGATAAACCTCAACCCGTAAACCCTATCCATCCACTCATCATCGTTTAGAGTGATGATCACACTAGAACAACCGTAAGAGCCCATCCATTAGGAAATTTAGCACAAATATTTTGTTTCGTTACACCCTTACTCCTTAACTTACCCTGTTAGATTAATTTTAATTTACATGTTGCTAGTTGCTTTAAAAGTGTAAATCTGTAGTTTCTCGAGTACTTGTGTCATTTTCTATTCTTTGGTGTGTTGTAAAATTTGCACATTTGCAAATGGGAATGTATAACTAGTAGTTACGAAGCTCATGAGAATTTTACTACATCACAATTAATGGTGAAATCCTAAGAACGAAGAAATTACGAAGGAATTATCCAGAATTATTATGATCGTGAAGATGGTGAAACTACACCGAGATTTGAAGTTTAGTTAGTAAAAAAAAGTTTGAAGATAATTCGTTTCGCGAAAGAGCATTACCGAAGGAATTATACGAAGGATCGATTATTCGTTGATACTCAAAAAAAATCAACGATGTAGAGTATTGTACAAAAGTGGAAAGATAATCGCCACTTACCTTTTAGAGTATTAGAAGTTTTGGGATGAATGGGGAGTTAACCGTATGTAAACTCCAACTTAGGTTGTAGTTTTTTTGATTCTATGATTAATAGCGATTTTTTTTTTTTAATAAAAAGTTGTGCTTTGTCATAATAACGGTCGGGAAAATAAGATGTCTACAACTTGTACATTAAGCCTTAATACTATTTGTTATTCTTGATTTTTATTTAAACAACAATTTACTTCCCTCTCACGTAATGATAACCTCATGGTTTTAACGGGGAGCACGCGAATGAGGTTCCATACGAACATGCATGTTTATTCCGGCTATTTCAGCCATGTATGCAATCTTGTACCTGTGGGTTTATGACTTTTGGTGAAAAGTTAAGAAGGTCCTACCCTATATCATTCCTTTATCCACCGTTGGATAAATTTCCGCAAAAATGGGGATGTGATCGAACACGATCCATGTTTATCCTGGTGTTCCGGTGTGCGTATGTGTGCATCAGCTGCCTAGTCCGGATGTGGTACTGTCTGGTGAAAGAGCATTATTGCGAATAACAAACCATACGCCTTTTCCATACAAAAACCCATATTCACCTTTATTAAACTTGTTACTCCTTTCTCAGAACATATACTACTCTACTGAGACTTGTCTACTAGAGAGAATGAGTATCCTTGCTCAAGTCTTATGATAGAAACTCGTCACGACCGAAGCAATGAGCAAATTAGTACTTTGTTACCACATAGATTAGTTGAGTGATTTGAGGTGTTTTCAATCTTATTAATCGTGAGGTTGTTTGGTTGTGTTCTTTGAATAGAACTGAGATAAATGCTTAACTAAAATATCCCATAGGGATACATTTTTGTAAAACTTCTAAAGGCTACTTAGAGGACAAGTATGATTCCAAGTGGGTATATATAACTATTTTGTGTTTAGAACCTAACCACGGGATGTGTGGTATAAATAACAACACTTGTCAAATCTTGACTATGTAAAGTATAAAGGCAAGTTGTTCATGATATAATACAATTTCGTTATACCTTACTATTTTATGGTACCGTTATCCAGGGTTACCCCAGATTTTATAAAACCAACCTTTCAAAATTAATCTTATACCAATTAAACTTGGTAATTTCGACGTCTATCAATGCGAGTTATGGATTGTTATCTAATATCCATGCCAAAATTCTCTGCGATAAGAAAGTCATCCACATCCCAATTGACGGTGAAACATTAATCATTCGAGGTGACCAAAGCAAAACCCGACTAAATCTCATATCCTAGATAAAAACCAAAAGGTATATATCCAGGAGATCCATCTTTCTTCTTATCTTTCAGAATATGTATCGATTACTGGGAGTTGAATAAACTTACTGTAAAGAGTTGAAGACATGATGAAGTCCTCTCCAATTTGCTTGTTTTCCAAAGCCTCCAAGAACAAATCATGGTTGTGGCATCGGCGTTTAAACCACTTGAACTTCGGTACCATCAGTGACCTTGCAAGAAAAAAATTAGTACGAGGCTTACCGAGATTGAAGTTTAAGAAAGATTATCTCTGCTCCGCGTGTCAACTAGGAAAGAGCAAAAAGCATACCCACAAACCCAAAACTGAAAACGCCAACTTAGAAGTTCTTAATACCCTTCATATGGATTTATGTGGACCGATGAGAGGTCAAACAATTAATGGGAAGAAATACATCTTAGTCATCGTTGATGATTTCTCTCGGTTTACTTGAGTTAAGTTTTTGAGATCGAAAGATGAGACCCCAGAGGTCGTATTTCTGAAGCAAATACAAGTCGGTCTCAACAAAACTGTTAGATACATCCGTACCGATAATGGCACTGAATTTGTCAATAAAGATTTGACTGAATATTATGAACATGTCGGCATTTTTCACCAAAAGACAGTTCCGAGGACTCCACAGCAGAATGGCGTTGTCGAAAGACAGAACCGTACTCTTGTTGAGGCTGCTCGAACAATGCTGATCTTCTCCAAGGCCCCGATGTTTCTATGGGCAGAAGCTGTTGCTACTGCTTGTTACACCCAAAACCGATCTCTTATTCATACTCGTCATAACAAAACCCCATATGAGCTGGTGCATGATAAGAAGCCTGATCTTTCCTTTTTCAGAGTATTTGGTGCTCTTTGTTACCTTACAAATGATAGCGAAGACCTTGAAAAATTACAACCAACTGCTGATATTGGAATATTCGTTGGTTATGCACCAAGCAGGAAAGGTTATCGAATCAACAACAAAAGAACTCGACGAATTATGGAAACTATTTATGTTTAATTCGATGAGCTGACTGAGCAGATGGCTCCTGTGCAAATCAGTACGGGACCCGCTCCTAGCTTTCTGATGCCTGGACAGATAAGTTCAGGGCTCGTACCCAATCCGGTTCCTGCAGCACCTTATGTACCTTATGTACGCAACCTCTACCAATGCCATCTCTATCTATGTTTATATCATGTAAACATCTTAATATGTCAAGTCAATATCTTATTATCAGTTTTACCAAGTACATTATCCATATAATGTACTTTTCAAAACGTTATTTCAAAACAAGCATTAAACGTTAACGTTTATATCAAAACCCTAATTATATGTAATGTATACATATAAAATGAATGTACAAGCCTTTAAAGCATGTGTATAAGTATCAATACACAACATTTGAATATCTTTTCCTTCCTAAATCAAGTTACAACATATTAAAGCTCAATGTATAAGTCAATAATGCAAGAAAGTCAAATTAGGTCATTTTACCTCCTAAATCGCTTTGGTTTTTTACTACCACTTTAGTACAAGGTACAAGCACTTAATGCATTACTTTTAAACCTTAAACCTAAACCTTAATTCATCCTAAACCCTAATCTAAAACCTTAAACCCTAAAAACAAAAGCCTAAACCCTAATTTCACTTTCAATAAAAAACTAAACCCTAAACCTAAAACTAAGCCCTAAACCTTAATCCTAAGCCCTAATCTTAGTCCTAACACTAATCCTAAACCTTAATCTATCCTAAATCCTAACCTTAACTCAATCTAAAAGTCCAAAACCCTAAATCGATCCCTAAACCAACCCGATACCCTTTTTCTTATCGCATTCAAAACCCTGACTTAATGACCTCCATAATTCAAACCAAAAATCACCTATGTTCATTAATGAGTATATTAACTACCTGTGAACTTCACAAAAGCCAATTATATACACAAAGTAAAACTCCCCCCCTTAAGGGAAAATCCAAAAAACTCAAACAGTCCCCAATTTAGGTCTGGATTGCGTACTAAGAAGTTTAGCTTAAACATCATACTTAGGTCTTCAAATAAATTAATTTCCTTTGGGATATTAATAGAGACATAATACTTAACTACTTTAGAAGGGTTAAGTCCAATTCATAATTTAAATAGGGTTTTTACTTCTCACAACTTAACCTAAATCTGACCTAAAAACTCAGCATTGACAACGAATCTTGTTTGAATTATTTAAATACCTTCCACTTACTTTTAATTCATGAAACCTAAGGGGTTTGAAAGTAGAGCTCTCTGAAGATAATTTTAGGCTTTAAATCATTTAAAAGGTTTCCGTAAATCAAGTTATGACCTCGCAAGATGAACCCTTCTAAACTGCAACAATTTAACTCCGAATTACTAACCCCTAAATACCCTAATAACACATGATTTAACTTCAATTAACAATATAAAAACGATTTTAAAAGATAAAAACCCTAAATTTATAAATCTTACATGAACCCTAATCCATCATATTAATTATTACATGTGTTATTAATTTTAATATAACAAGAATTGATAAATTAACTAGAATTGATCAAAGATTAGAAATTTTACCGTGATAACAGAATCCCTAAATTTTTTTCTCTTCTTTTCTCCTCTTGAAACCGATCGAACTAATGGGGAGAGGGTTTTTGGGGATTTAATTTGTATTTATAGGCTACTAGAGAAGTTTTAGATAATTCCTAATTGGAATTTGTTTCCAACTAAAACTCCTTTTCTTTTTTTTTCCTTTTATTTTCTAAAATTCGTTTTTATTTTTTTATTTATTAATTACTTAATTATTTGCTTTACCTTAAGTTTTTATAAAAACCTAAGCTTATTTGCACATACCTTTTTGCTTAAACGCAATTTACTAGACTTTTAAAAATAATTAACTTTCCAAAAATACTTTTCATTTCACAAATTCACTTTCTAAAAATAGAAAGTCTTCCAAAAACTCTCATATTTTAACAAACTCATTTCTTTCACAAATGACACACTTCCCATTTTAATCCATCACCTAGACATCCACATATTAACCAAAACAATTCTCTCAAAATACCCAATCAATTTCATTATCACTATAAGTGATTAAAATGAATTTTCTCCATCAAATAACTCATTTCTCTTAACTTAACCTCTAAAACCTAAACTTATCTTAAATTACTAACACAAAAATACGTATACGTATAATTACTTACACAATTAACCTAAAACTGCTTCAATCACCGAAATCATTTCCTTGTCACCAAAAGTGAACGAAATGAACTTCACAAAATTCAACACAAATCCAATCCCAATGAGACGATCACGCTCAATGGATTGATTATCCAATCTCACATATCCCACACAAACACATATAAACACGTATAAACACATAACCATACATTGCAACAGATACATTTAGGTCAACACTACGGTTTGACCAACCTGCTCAAGTCATGGTTGTCACAGTATCCCCACCTTGAGAAAATCTCATCCCGAGATTTAACTACTCGAGGCATTAGCACTATCGACAAACAACTGAGGACACTTAGACCATCCTTGCGTTCCCAAGTAAGCTTAGGACCACGCTTTGAATCCCAATGAACTTTCACTAATACTATCATACTACGCTTTTACTTATGACCTCTCGGTCCACAACATCAACGGTTCTTTGACAAAACAAAGAGTCTTGTCAACCTTAACCTCGACTAACTTCTAAAATCCGAATCCAACTGCTAATGACTTTGCTTACCCCCACAAGGGTGCAATTAGCAACACAACAACCCCAAACGAAAAGAAGCATCCCACTACATGAACCTCGCTTGTCATCGAGAAAACTCATCAAAACCTTTAATTTGTTGTAACAACGTATTTTATATCTTAACCTCGCAACTCATCAAACAAGAACTGTCTTGAAATTAAGATATAAGATGTTACAAAGCTTAACGTATCTAAAGAATCCACGCAAATTCTGGTTTACTCAAACTTTCAGTACCTCCCAATCCAATTTCCGATACTCAGCTCATAAGACAGAAATTCTCAACCGAACTATAGGCCTAATCCATCCAAGGATCTCAAATGGTCCTACATAACTCGGTTCTAACTTGTCTTTCTTTCCAAACGTACTACACCTCTCCAAGGTGAGACCTTCAACCACCCATAACTTACCAGCATTAATTCAAAAGTTTCCCAGTACTACCAAGCTAACTCTTTTGACAATTTGGCTGCCTCGAGCCTTTCCTGTATTACCACTATCTTGTTGGTTGTTTCTTGTACCAAATTCGTTCCATTCAACTCACTCTCTCCAGTTACGACCCATAAAACGGTAACCTACATTCCTTTCCATACCATGCTTCAAATGAAGCACATCCATACTCGAATGATAATCCCCACCTTAGGGAAAAACTTATCTCATGAAAGTGAGTATTCCAATTACCTCTAAAATCTACCATACTTGTCCTAAGCATAGCTAGGAATGGGGTAATGATAAGTGTAAAATACACATATCCGTTAACACCAAAAATGACCCTAAATGACCCAAAAACACACTTAAAATGGCAAAGATATACTTGTTTTTGTGTTTTGTGTGTGCATGTATGGATAAAACAAAAATCACAAGAAAACCGTCAAAAACGGGCAAACACGAATACGAGAACGGAAGAGTGTACAAAAGCCGGAAGCCAAAGTCAAAAAGTTAACTAATGGTCAAACCTTGGTCAACTTAAGTCAAACAGTCAAAGTCAACACTAGAAGACAAAAAAAAATCTAAAACCCAAAAGTCTAAGCCTAATTACCCATACCCGACCCAAATCCCTAAACCATAACCCTTTTATAAGTCCAGGGACCATTCTTGCCAAAAATAAAAGATATATTACACTTGAGTTTTACTTATCTTATATTTCAAAACCACAAGGACTCATTTTTCCATTCACCCAAAGTTTAAAACCTTTTACCCCGTTCAGTTAAAAACAAGCTGGAAAATTCATTTGTACTATTCATTGTCTTCCCCAATTTACCACGCAGTCAAATCAAGGGGCTTTGCTCAATTGAAGGGTACAAAGGACAATTCATGGAATCATTTACACATGGGCAGAGTTAGACATCATCAATCTCACCTCATTGGTCTATCACATCAAAGAATGACACGCTAGCAGGAGTAGAAGCACAAAGAATGGTGGGTTTTGTACGTAAGGCACTCACAGAAGTAGCACAAATGTCTCAATCACGGATTGCCACGCTGGCAATCTGTGTGAGATCATTTGGTGATCTAACGGATGAAAATCATTATCCAATCATTGGAAGGATCCAAGGAATGATATGAGAGGAGCATGGGTAGGCCTCAAAAGGCTAGAAGGTTCACTAAGAGGCTATAAATAGTCACTCACCTCACACACACAGATATCTTCTTTCCCCGTTTTAGAGTAGTAGTAGAATTGAGCTTAGTTTTTGTTATATGTAATTTTCCTTTTAAAAGTAATTGTAATTTCTTTTATTCAAGCTTTGTAATCTGTTTTTGAAGTTAATGAAATCATCAGTTTAGTTTTAATCATATGTTTTAACTCATAAGCTCTCATAAGCTCAAATGTTTGCTATTGTTTCACAAGCCACTCTAATAAGTTAATACAAGCTCTCACAAGTCTATAAGCTTGTGATTGAGCTATTTGTTCACTTAATCTACTTAAACTATAAAATCAGACTAATTACCTTGGATTATTGGACTTTTAAGCTAATGGAATGGAAGCTAGCTATGGATGAGCTTCCAAGGACTTTACTAGCTTATCCATAAGGATAAGCTAGAGCTGTTGATGCTCATTTGAGCTTAATATTGCCTTTGTTAAGCTAAGGTTATTGTAGGTTTTTCATTTCCATTCTTGTATTAAATTCCTAGTTTCATAATTGCTTATTGTTGCTTATTAATTGCTTATCAGTGCTTATTTGTGTGTTATCATGCTTATTAAGTCAATTTGAATATCTGTTCTTAGGATTTATAGAATAGATCTTAGTTTTTCTCTATTTGTCTTAAAAAACTATAAAGAGAATTTTTAGCATAGATCTTAGCTTATTGTTTTCTGGCTTATTAGCTTGTAGTTTTATGCTTATTAGTCTTGTTATAAGTTAGTGATTATCTGATCTTTGAAAGTTATTAGCTAGATTTGAAATGTTTAAGCTTAAATGAATTTTCCTAAGTATAAAGGGGTGTTTGGATTAGTACTCTTTGACCTTCAAAAGTCAATGTAACTTGGAAATTTTTCTTTGGTCAACTTGATTTTCATATTAGATTAGGTTTTAAGCAGGTTTGTAGGATTGGTTTAAGCTTTATATCATTTTAAGGCTTATTTTGTAAGTTGTGCACCAGGGGAGATTTTTCCCTTTCTTTGCTTCCTAAAAATTTGATCCAAGCTCTCAAAGGCTTGGTTGGTGTCTGTATTATGTTCATACACACTCACTTTGAGTGTGTAATGCAGGTGTAACCACTAAGGTAATCTGCATATTAGTTTCGCCCCTTTGTCAATTGTATCAGCAGTAGTAGTAACAGTTACTACTACTGCTGTCTTTTTCATTATCATTTAAGCTAGTTTTAATAGAATTTAGACTTTAAAATTCAGAAGGTTCATAGATTAGATATAGTTTAAGTTAGATCAAAACTTGTTTATCAATTTCTAGCTTATTCTCTTAAGTACATTTGCTTTTAAAGTTCATAAAAAAATTCAAAAAACCAAAAACAGTAGTAACTAGTTCTTAGGATCTAAATTTAGAATTCTAGCTTATAGTATTAGTTTTTATCCTTTAGACTTATAGCTTATTAGTAGAGTAATTAGATTTCAAAAGCCTAGGTTCTATATTAGCTTATTGAGCATTTTAGCTTAAGTAGTTTTTGAACTTTTAGTGCTTATTCCTGAGTTTAGCACTTTGGTCTTCAAATTCAGATAATGTAGAGTGTTAGTGGCCAAATAAGCTAATTAGAACTAGCTTGTAGACATTATAAGCTACTCAGAACATCTTTTGGTTTTTGAATTGAGCTTAAAATAAGCTTTATGCAAGTGTTTAAGTCCAAACAAGCAAAAGTAAGCTTAAAACCTCACTTTCTCAGGTCAGTCATTTCAAAAGCTCTTTTAGAGCTTATTTTTTAGTTTGAGCTTAAGCTTGTTTTGTTAAAAGTGCTTAAAATTGTGTGCTTAATAAGTGTTAGCTTTTAGAATTCAAAAATAAAAAAAATGCAAAAAGGGTGTAGCCAACCTCGAACCCACGACCTCCCACACACAAACCCAATGTGTTAACCAATATGCTACAATAGCTCATCCATTCATATCTCTTCCCATTTAATTCTTGTACTCGTTTTCATTTTCCTTTTTACTAATAAGCCGTAGCTTATTATAGCTTATTTAGGGCTTATTTGTTTAGATTTTTCATTGATCTTATTTTTCTTAAGTCCCTGTTAGCGTTTAGGATTTTCCCTGAATTTTTCACAATTTTCCAATAAGTATTTTATTTTCTACAATTTTTCTTAGGTTTTAAATTTCAAAAATACATTAAAAATAGAAAAAAGTTTCAGAAAAATAGAAAAAATAGTTTTTAGTATTAGAATAAATACTTTTAGGTTTACATTCAGAAAAATCATTTTCAACACTTTTAAATTTTAATTTTAATTTTTAAGCCTTTATTTTTAATTTTAAAAATAGGATTTTAATTTTAAAAATAGTTAAAAATAGTTTTCTGAGTTTTTATGTTATTTTAGACTTTTCTAAGTTTAAAAATCATTTTTCTTAATTTTTAGAACTTAATTTGCTATTTCTTAGAATTTAATTAGATTAAATTAGTTTTTAATTCATAATAAATTCAAAAATAATCAAAAAAATATTTTTCTTTTTCTTAAAATTTTCTTTTGTCCTATTTTAGGTTTAGAAATTTAGTTTGCATTTTTAAGGGTTAGTTTTGCCTTATTTGCTTATTCGTAGCGTTTTATTTGCTCGCTCCCGTTAATTAGTTTAAGTGCTTAATTGCTTTTGTTTCCTTAATTTAATTGTTGCTTTCAATTAGTAGTTATAGATAATCAAATCAGTCTTTTCTCTCATTCAAATCATAATCCAAACTAAGGCGTGGTTTCAATTTCACAAGTCGTTGGGGAAACGACCCGGGAAAGCATACTTACCGGTAAACATACGTATTATATATTATATATATATATCTTTTAGAGTGGATTTTCCTTAAAGGAGACTTTGGGAAAGTTCTTAATTGCTCTTTTGGAATATAGTATATTTTATATATAGTAAAATACTGCAATCAATTTTTGGCGCCGTTGCCGGGGACTTGTGTTAAAGATTCCTTCGTTTACGTTTGTTGATTTTGATTTGAAGATCCTTTCGTTTACGAAAGTTATAATTTTGTTATAAAAATTAAAAAACCAAAAAAAAATTATAAAATATAAAAAGTAAAAAATATTTTCTTTTCTTTTTAGTATAGTTATCATATATAAAAAAATCAAAAATATAAAAAAATTGTCCTTAAAAAGAAATAAAACACACAAAGTTGGTAAACGAACACCAACAAATAATACCTTCAATTGAGGTATTATCATAAATAAGTTCCGGTGAACTTGAAAAGTTCCCAAATCGAACCAAAGATTCAAAAACTTGCCATTTGTGTCATTTACGAGGTACGACTCATCTTAAGAAGCAATTTTTAAGAGTTACCGTGAAGTAATTCGATTATTTGGTTTAAGTTGTCTTCCGTGTATCCGTTTAAAATAGATTGTTAAAAAAAAATTAGTGTAATTTTTGTTTTCTTGTTAATTTCTTTTCTCTATTTTTAGTGCATGCGCACTCGTTCTCAAGCTCGAAATCGAGGGATACGAAGATGCAATTGTTGTTCCACTAATAAATGCAAATAATTTTGAACTCAAACAAACTTTGATTAATCTTATTGCCAAAATTACATACAAGTTTGGTATGTCCCCCGGTTCGCTCCCGGCGACGATTCTCAGATAATAACGAAATAACTTCTCGGTTAAACGGTAAAGCTAAACGAAACATTTAAAAATTCAAATTTCTACACAGAAACGGCTAATTTACTGAACGGAAATTCTCGGGTTGTCACACAAATCTCCACCTCCATTTTTGGATTAACGCCAGATTAAACGCGTTTAGACTTCCAATGCCAAGACCCCCTTGCAATTTAGGAGAAATAACTGATTTTCATGCAATCCATGGTATCTTAACAGCCTCTTCGATACTTCCCCAAAAGAAGTTTGATTGAATTTTCTCCAAGGTGTTGTTAACTTGAGTAGGCATTGGGAAGATTGAAAGAAAGTATATCCCGATGTGACAACAGTCAAAAATCCAATCTAACAACCGTTAGTGTTGTGTACCATTCATGTCATATTTCAACTTCATTAATTTCAATTATAAATTTTTTAGGTCATTTTGTGCATAACTTTCTATTTTTGGGAACCCTAGTCTAGAAGTGTGCTTTCCGTGTACGATCTCAGGAAAACGTCTTAACGGCTAACGATATGCTCAAAGGTCATTAACAATATTAATAATCATAAATAAACATAATACATTCACTTTTATGAACTTATATCACTTCACTTTTCACAACTTGCAAGTCTCCCGATAAACCCGTTATTTCGTAAATTTTTATGTTTTTGCACTTACGCTTCATATAACGGACTAACAACACTTCAGGATCATGTAAGTGTATAAATTCACCTTTATCAAACCTTACATAACACAATTTTACATTTAATTTATATTACACCTTATTACTTAAACATTTATACATACACATTCTACATTATACTTTAAATTATACAACCTAAAACTTATTTATACAAAATACATAATAAAAATCAAACTTCCCCCTCCCAAAACCCCCCAAAAACCATCACTTATGTCCCCCCACCCCATGTACCCAATCAAAATCAAAGCTTACATACACACACACTCCACCACTTCATTTTATTTTTTTTAGAAATCACCAAACACACACACACAAGCACTTATAAAATGGCATCTCACCCACCTCCTTTCTCATCCTTGGTTGACACCATATGACCCAAAACCAACCATTCACAAAACTTTCTTGGCCAATTTATACATCACATCATCATCCTTATGAAGCTTGCAAAGTTTGGTGAGGTGTTTTGAACTTGGTTTCTTGAAATATTTGGTTAGGGCTTTGAACAATCAAGTGGGTAATCATATTTAGAAGGGTTAAAAGCAAGATATTGATTTTTTTAGGTTTGTTTTTGGGTCCGAAAATCAGCCAACATAAAGGAGGGTGTTTGTGTTTGATTGTGTTCTTCATTTGTTCTTTTGTGGATCTTGTAAGTTATTTTCTTGTTTTCCTTATTTCCTTCTTTAACATGGCCATGCATTTTTTAGTTTGATTCTGGAAAACATGATGTTTTTTATTTTTAAGGAGTGTGGTATGAATGAGTGTGGCATTGTATAGGATTTTGGTGGGATAAAAACATTGTTTGGTTAGATTTTGAATTACACTTTTGGGACAAATTTGTTACAGCAGGTTTTTGTGATGATTTCGAATTTTTTTAGTCTAAATACGTCTGGGAAGGTTGATAGGAATGTGGGTATATGTCTTAGGTACACGTGGTCGTTTGGATAGGTCCGTATCTCCTAGGTATGAGTGAAATATCGTCGTTTTAGTAAAACTTGTCAGATTTTGCATGTTGTTGGTAAAATGGGCATAACTCCATATTTTTATATTAACTTTTTAAAAACTAAATGTACCTGTTGAGGAAACTTAGGGCTATCACCTCCCACTGACCTCGCATCAGTAGCCTATGTAGATTTTATATTATGGCCGTTTTTATGAAGAGGTAAAATCCAAAAAATAATTTGCACTTGTACTAAAGGGTAAAATGCTAATTTCATCCAGGTTCTGAAACGTTTTAGGCAGTGGGGCCCACATTTCTGGAAAATAGACCCAAGGAGCTTTCTGTACGCGAAAACCTCATATTTTTATCAATTACGGATTTTGATTTATGTATTTGCCAAGTTGGAAGATTTCAGAATTGTTGTAAATAAATAGTTGTTAGACGTAAAACTAATGTGGATAACTTGTGTAATTTAAGCGGGTAAGAAGTAAAATAAAAACATGTTTTGAAAACATATTAATACAGATTAGGACCTATAATTTGGGTAAACATGTTTTATAAAATTGAATGTACAATGCCATACTTGTTTCGGAAAAAAGAAAGAAAATTGTTTTATAAACACTTTTTTGTTACTTTTCTTTTGCGTAGAGTATTAGTTTATTTTCTAAGATCCGCCATTTATTTTAGGTTTCTTTTAGGAGTGTTTGGCTTATTTCAGCGTTTATATTATTTGATTGTGCCGTTTCGCTTAAGGTGAGTTCATAACCCCTTTTTCATTACTTACTTGTTTTATAAAATTTCGGGGGAGATTACATGCTATGCTTTAACATTTGAACGCAAGTACTTTTAAACTGTATGCTATCCGGATGTTGCCTGATATTAATGCCTAAGTACCCTCACTGCCTACTTTAAGTCCCAGCTATCATGAACTGTTAGTTACTTTGTATAAGCGCAAATGTTGTGAATAGATCTATTGGGACTGACAATCCTCGTCCGGGTATTTAATAACTTGTTGCCACGGTCAAACGGGAGCATTTAACATTGAGAAAGAAGAAAATTACTTGGGTTGTGAAACATCAACTCTAAGATGAGAAAAATACTTGGGTCTGCTATGTTGGTAGCAGCTTGCAATCTCGAAGATTTTACTTGGATGTCTAGCAACACAAACTCTATCTCACAACACATGTTAAGGTTCGATGTCATTAGCTTAGTGTAATAATACTTATTTTTGGACATGGTGAATGTGTTTCACTTGCCTTCATTACTTAAATCTTGTGATCCGCAAAATTGTTTGATTTCAATAACATTACTCGATTTACTTAATCACTGTTTTATGATTAAAACCTATGAATTCACTCAACATTGTTTGTCTGACGTTTTTTAGACATGTTTTATTCAAGGTCTTTCAGGTATATTGCTCAGGAGAGAAGCCGCACAGATTAATACTTTAGAGACTCTATATTTTTACATTCGATGAAACTTAACTTTTGAAAACACTGTGTTTGTAAAAACTTTCTCTTATTTACATACGAAGAAAACTTTATCTAAACTTTATGACATGTTTGAACATTTGAAATATTTTGAAACTGTTGGGACCTATTTGTAAACTATGATGTTTTAATGTATCGAATGCGAAACATTTTGAAATGCATTTTTAAAACGTCTCATTTGGAGGTCGTTTTCCTATGACTTGTACTTTTTGCTTTGAAGTCTCACCCCCGGTTACCTTTTCGCTGCTGTCTGATTTTGGGGGTGTGACAGATTGGTATCAGAGCTGCGGTCATAGAGAACTGAGTCGTTTTTAAAACCTAGACTATGACTATTTTTCCAAAATTAAGAGTCTCTTCTCGTTTTATCCGATATTCGTGCGCGCATACTTTCTGGTTCCTTATATTTACTCCCTCGAGCATTACTATTAGTATTATTTGGATAATGATTATATAATTCTTGACTTTCTTTTCGATCTCTTACGCTTATCTTCGAGAGTATCGTTATTTATATAAAAGCAATTTATATAAATGTCGAATGTGTTCGATCACGTATGTCTACTTTCATGAGCGTTTTTACATTTTTATATAAATGTTGTTCATATAAATACTAAAACTCTTCACTTAAGACATTATGAGTGACAATATTGTCTCGATTATTTTCAAGACATTGTGAGTGATACAATTATCTCTAAAACCTTTTCAAGACATTGTTAGCTTTACAATGGTCTCTAAAACTTCTCATGACTCTTCTATAATACCATTTTCAACGATATCAGAATTCGACATAGTCTGTCGATCCCAGTGGTTAATTTTACTATTCGAATCCGAGCTGAACATTCGCCTCATACTTCTGAAACGTATATGACGTCACGTAATCTGTCGCATTAAAACATGCCGGCTAATTGGAATTCGAAAATTAACTTGTCTCCTCGTACATGGAGCCTTGGAGCATCTAATACTAGAACACGGCTCATTAATGTCTTATTCTTTTTCTCTTTACTTTTGGTGATCTTAGAGGAGTATGCCACCAAGAAGACGATCTCTAAAAGTTCAGTCGGTGTCAAACGACTTATAGCCCAACGTATGGCTTGCATGCTCTTTTGCCTAGAGCGGAACACGATCCGAGATGTCGAGAACGAATCACGCATAAAGACCCTTGAGACAAACCATGCTAATGAAGGCCACGTTCTCTGACTAGAAGATCATTGTGAACAACACAATCATCATCCTTCACTCTGAAGAGAGAATCTCGACCATCATAGTTAATGATGACCATTTTATTTAAAGCATTTTCTTTAAAACTCTCAATGTATTGTTTGCTTTGTGGTACGAATATACCCACTCCTTTTGAATAATTAATTGTTTGTACAATTAAGTTCTCATATCCCATTTTAACAACCTTGATAAATCATTCCCTTAATATGTGCTTATTTTAGCCATTTGGTTTTAACTCTCTTTAATAACTAATTGTTTGTACAATTAATTCATCTATCTTGTTTAGCATCCTTAACATATTGTTTCTTTAAGACATGTGCCTCTTTCAGCTATTGATATTAATTTTCACGTATACCTCAATAACTTTATGGATGACTCTCTATGGTCCTCCGGTTCGTAATCTCATAAAACAAAGGACTCTCTACGTTCTTTTTGTTGATCAAATGGTTCTTTACGCTCATTTCTTCTTCTTTTGACCGTTACTATATTTTGATATTCTTGACACCTACTTCTATCCTACCATTATTATGATCAATTGATTCTTTGTTTGCTCGATTATTCGTACAAACGATCCTTCATATTTCCTTGATTTGTAAATTGTTATGCGAATCATTCTCTATGTTTATTCTTTTGATCATTATTACATTTGTACATACTTTCTTATACGTGCTCTCTTAAGCCACTGACATATTCATACTTTACATGCTCGTGACATCTTTTATTGTTTCTTCATATACCCTCATTCATTCCTCTCGTGATGCTATGACTATTCTTCTTTTATAATCTACTCATTCTTTCGTTGCATTGATTAATGATTGTTCGCTGCCCTGTTCATAATATATTTAATCTCTCTTTCAGAATTCTCAAATATTGAAATATCAAACTCATTATATCCTCTTTGTATTGACATTCACTTCTTTTGAAGATTAATAAATTATTTGATCCCTCTATTCACATTGATTATCGGCACAAATACATTTTCGAACTTGGTACATATTGTCACTTGATATATGCTTCACTGATCATCGGTATGATATAGTGAGTCTTTGTTTTCGCATGTTTTCTCATTAGTACATATATTCAATCTTTTCATTAAGGATTTTCATAACCACTGATCCGTACCTACACGCACATTGCAGACACTTTCGAATTAACTATTATATATTTAATATTCAAGTGCTACCTTGTTTAAATGTTTTATTGAACCCTTCGGACATGTTTTAGCCATAATCTAAAGATAGAAGCTTTGGCCCATGCATTGAAGAATTAGAGATACTACATATACGATACAAGGTGCACAATCAGTAGCGCAAGAGAACTGTACAAACTTGAGCTGCCACGGGAACTCAGTAGACTTCATAACACCTTTCGCGTGTACGTCGTTAGGAGTAAAAATGAGATGAATTTCGGGACGAAATTCTCTTAACGGGGGAAGATTGTGATAACTGTCAAAGATCCAAGCTAACAACCGTTAGTGTTGTGTACCATTCATGTCATATTTCAACTTCATTAATTTCAATTATAATTTTTTTGGGTCATTTTGTGCATAACTTTCTATTTTTGGGAACCCTAGTCTAGAAATGTTCTTTCCGCGTACGATCTCAGGAAAACGTCTTAACGGCTAACGATATGCTCAAAGGTCATTAACAATATTAATAATCATAAATAAACATAATACATTCACTTTTATGAACTTAGGTCACTTCACTTTTCACAACTTGCAAGTCTCCAGATAAACCCGCTATTTCAAAAAAAATTACGTTTTTTGCACTTATGCTTCATATAACGGACTAACAACACTTCAAGATCATGTAAGTGTATAAATTCACCTTTATCAAACCTTACATAACACATTTTACTTTTAATTTACATTACACTACACAATATACATTACACCTTATTACTTAAACTTTTATACATACACATTTTACATTATACTTTAAATTATAGAACCTAAAACTTATTTTATACAAATCATAATAAAAAATCAACTTCCCCTCCTTTAAACCCCATAAACATCAGTTATGTCCTCCTCCATACCCATGTGTTGCCCAATCAAAATCAAAGCTTACATACACACACACACTCTCCACCACTTCATTTTATTTTTTTAGAAATCACCAAACACACACACACACTTAATAAAAATAGATCTCACCCACCTCCTTTATTATCCCTTGGCTGCCACCAATGACCATCACCACCACACCATCACCACCAAAACTTTTTTTGGCCATTTTATACATCACATCATCATCCTTATGAAGCTTGCAAAGTTTAGTGAGGTGTTTTGAAGATTTGGGGTGTTTTTCTACTTGGTTTCTTAAAATATTTGGTTAGGGCTTTGAACAATCAAGTGGGTAATCATATTTAGAAGGGTTAGAAGTAAGAGATTGATTTTTTTGGGTTTGTGTTTGGGTCCGAAAATCAGCCAACACAAAGGAGGGTGTTTGTGTTTGATTGTGTTCTTCATTTGTTCTTTTGTGGATCTTGTAAGTTATTTTCTTGTTTTCCTTATTTCCTTCTTTAACATGGCCATTCGTTTTTGAGTTTGATTCTGGAAAACATGATGTATTTAATGTTTAAGGAGTGTGGTATGAATGAGTGTGCCATTGTATAGGATTTCGATGGGATAAAAACATTGCTTGGTTAGATTTTGAAATGCACTTTTGGACAGATTTGTTACAGCAGGTTTTTGTGATGATTTCGAATTTTTTTAGTCTAAAGAGGTCTCGGAAAGTTGATAAGAATGTGGGTATATGTCTTCAGTACATGTGGTCATTTGGATAGGGCCGTATCTCCTAGGGATGAGTGAGATATCACCGTTTTAGTAAAACTTGTCGGATTTTGCATGCTGTTGGGAAAATGGGCATAACTTCATATTTTTATATTAACTTTTTAAAAACCAAATGTGCTACCTATTGAGGAAACTTAGGGCTATCACCTCCCACTGACCTCGCATCGGTAGCCTATATAGATTTTATATTATGGCCATTTTCGTGAAGAGGTAAAATCCAAAAAAAAACTGCACTTGTACTAAAGGGTAAAATGGCAATTTCACCCATGTTCTGAAACTTTTTGGGCAGTGGGCCACATTTCTAGAAAATAAACCCAAGGAGCTTTCTGTACGCGAAAACCTTATATTTTTATCATTTATGGATTTTGATTTATGCATTTTCCAAGTTGAAAGATTTCATAATTGTTGTAAATAAATAGTTGTTAGACGTAAAACTAATGTGGATAACTTGTGTAATTATTTAAGGGGTAGAAGTCAAATAACAACATGTTTTGAAAACATATTAATATAGATTAGGAACTATAATTTGGGTAAACATGGTTTATAACATTTAATGTACAATGCCACACTTGTTTCGGAAAAAAAAGAAAATTATTTTATAAACACTTTCTTTGTTACTTTTCTTTTGCGTTGAGTATTAGTTTATTTTCTAAGTTGCGCCATTTATTTTAGGTTTCTCTTAGGAGTGTTTGGCTTATTTCAGTGTTTATATTATTTGATTGTGCCGTTTCGCTTAAGGTGAGTTCATAACCCCTTTTTCATTACTTACTTGTTTTATAAAATTTCAGGGGAGATTGCATGCTATGCTTTAACATTTGAACGCAAGTACTTTTAAACTGTATGCTATCCAGATATTGCCTGATATTAATGCCTAAGTACCCTCACTGCCTACTTAAGTTCCGACTATCATGAACCGTTAGTTACTTTGTGTAAGCGCAAATGCTGTGAATAGATCTATTGGGACTGACAATCCACGTCTAGGTATTTAATAACTTGTGACACGTCAAACGGACGCATTTAACATTTGAGAAAGAGAAAAATACGTTGGTTTTTGGCAACATCAACTCTAAGAGAGAAAAATACTTGGGTGTTTGGCCGCACCAACTCTCAGAGAAAAATACTTGGATGTCTGGCAACACCAACTCTCTCTCACAACACATGTAACGCCCCCAAATAGGGTCGCATCGGAATAAAGGTCCGGGAGTGTTACTTTATAATACAACAACACAAGATATGAGAACGACCTCTAAATGAGTCATTTTAAAAGATACATTTGATTGATTAAAATGTTTGTTACAAAAGCTCCAAGCTTTAATAGTTCATTGTTGTGAAAACATAAAGATATTAATACAAAACAAAATGTCCCAAAATATAATGCAGTAAATCTTTAGTGCATTTTGACTTCAAAATGATGCTCCCAAATGTATATATGTTGTGCACTTATTGACCTAAGAAAAACATGCTTAAAAATGTCAACATAAAGTTGATGAATTCATAGGTTTATGTATGTATATTAAGTAGGACCGCAAAATTCAAAGTGTATGACAATGTAACACATACAATATCACAAAGATGTAATTACGAATGCACTAACATGACACTGAAGCTACAACATGTATGCCTGCAAATTGATGCCAGTAATGTGCCCGTGTAGATGTTCAACCTGCAACATCCCAAATCCAACATGGTATACGTCCGTTGGTTCAATCCGTCAAACCTAGTGAGCGCTACTCAACCGAACGGGGATGTCAATCCCAAATAGATCTATTGATAACATTCGCGCTTACACTAGTAATTAACAGTTCATAATTCATGGGCATAGTGGGTTATCGCTACTTAGGCAGACTCGTAATTTGTTTAAAAATGTACTTGCGTCAAAATGTAGAACAATGCATGTTTCTCACCCCAAAAGTTATAAATCATTGTAATTGTATAAAATGAGGTTATGAACTCACCTAAAGTGATATGTATTGAATATAGAAAATCAAATAAGTGAAATGTCACGCGTGGTCCGAATGCAACCTAATTATTTTATAGGTCGTATGAGTATAGTGTATTTGAAATAAATACAACAATATAAATTATAGAGTTATATCACCACCTAATAGTTTTTGTTTAATTTATAAATGTCGAAACAATATTTAAGTCATGCTTGATATTTAATGTCCAAGTATATGTGTCCGTAAAAATATTATCTTTGTCCAACAATTGATTATTTGTTAATAATACTTGATTTAATATTTTTATTATTTATATAATGATATTATATAAATAGTCTATTTGTTTTATAAAATAATATTTATAAAGTTAAAAACATGTATAAATATTATATAAGCAGTATTACATTGTTTCCTACAGTTTTTATAGCCCAAACAGACCCGAAAACACTCGTAAACCCTGTTTTATGTTTCTAACAGCTTGTTTGTATTTTTATAAAAGTGCAGAAAATTAATTATAAAGTTAACAAGCTTTTATAATTTCTAGTTAAATATCTATACACTTCTAGTCTCCGAAAACTTTATTTACAGTAAAACGTCATTCCGAACAAGTTTGTAGTTTTATACTTTGGCCGAATCGGACCCGAAGGCCCTAAAAAACTCCGATTTTAGTTTTTGCAGTTTCTCGCAGTTTTTCACAGCTTTATAAAAGCTGTGAAATTATATATACTTTTCGAAATCTTTAAAAACTCATAACTTTATCGTTTTAACTCCGTTTTACGCGTTCTTTATATGTACGAAATCGTGACGAGATAATCTATCATAATAAAATGGCCACATATTTTATAAAAATCTATACCGAAACAGTTTATGCAAATTGTTTTTGTATAAAAGTATTTTTATATATTTAATAATCGAAATCTTGCAAAATTCATATCTCCTTCGTTATAGCTCCGTTTTTCGAGTTTCTTATATGCACGAAATCGTCTTGAAGTGTACTATCTTATCATCAGGTTTATATTTGTCACAAAAATTCGTGCTATTACATAATATACAAACTGTTTGGATTAGATATTTATAAAAGTGTTTTTATAACTTTAATTATTACAAGTCTTTGAGATTAACTAATACCACATCATTAGTATCCTTTAAGTCCTCTAATTTATGTCCAATATGTCCAAATAAAATGTCCACAACAATTATTAATTTATAAAACCATATAAATAAATTTGTAATAACTAATTCTCAATTAATTATATAAATTATCCAACACTTGAAATATATCAAATAAAATATGTTCTTGCATTCTAACATATTTTAAACACCTTTTCATCAGAAATATGTATTTCTTTGATTTTGTATAAACTTGTTTTATTTTAAAACTTTATAAAATAAATACTAGATGGTGATTAAACAATATAACAATTATATATGTATAAAAATAATTGAACTAAGAATATAAGAAGTGATTATAAACCTTGTATGAATGAAAGTAGGAGTAAACACAAATCAAACTAAATCTTCAACCTAAAATCCTTTTATCAAACCCTAGTTTCTTCCTTGAAAACCCTAATTTCTTTTCTTGTTAAACCCTTGATTTTACTTGCAAAATTACTTGATACACCTTAGATATCAACCCTAACCACACTTGTATACTTGTAATCTTGTTATAATAAAAACTATGAATTTTTTTTGTGTACCCAAATTGAGCCGTGGGTTATGAGAGCAAGAGAGGGAGAGAGTTTTTGATTTCTAGTTTGTGAATTGTGTGTGAAATTCATAGAATATGAACCTTTATATAGCATAAATATATAGAAACACATCCATAAAAATTAGGGAAAGGAAATGGGCTAGTGTAAGAATGGTATGGTTTTGGTGTAAGAATGCATGGTATAAGTCCTTATGTGTAAGGAAGTTGATAGGAGTTTGCTTGTATGGTTTATTAAACACATGTTACATTCTAGAAGGAAATTTAAGATATTATCTTTGTGTTTTTATCATGTATATCCGGTCCTATGTGTATATGTGTAGGAAAATAATAAATTTTTGAGTATTGAGTATAATTGTGGGTATTTGATTTAGTATAGATAGGTAGAATGGTTTACTTGTATGCAAAAAGGTTCCAAAGTGCGAAACCTAAACATTTTATGTAACGTATAAAAATAAAATATAAAAAGTTAATTATTATTTTCGTAAAATTAATATAACACTTGCTTGACGTAAATTTTTATTTGTTTGATGTCCGTTTACGTTGATTGTTGATTTTTAGTTTACGCAATTTAACTAAACGATAAAAATTAAAAGTAAACGTGCAAAATCCTAAAAATAAATAATTGAAAGATTGAAGCCATAAAATGACCTGAAACAACGGATTGTTACAACATATGTTAAGGTTCGGTGTCATTAGCTTAGTGCAATAATACTTATTTTTGGACATGGTGAATGTGTTTCACTTGCCTTCATTACTTAAATCTTGTGATCCGCAAAACTGTTTGATTTCAATAACATTACTTGATTTACTTAATCACTGTTTTACGATTAAAACCTATGAATTCACTCAACATTGTTTGTTGACATTTTTGGCATGTTTTATCTCAGGTCTTTCATGTATATTGCTCGGAGTGAAGCCGTACGGATAAATACTTTAGAGACTCTACATTTATACATTCGATGAAACTTAACTTTTGAAAACACTGTGTTTGTAAAAACTTTCTCTTATTTACATACGAAGAAAACTTTATCTAAACATTATGACATGTTTGAACATTTGGGATATTTTGAAACTGTTGGGACCTATTTGTAAACTTTGATGTTTTAATGTATCGAATGTGAAACATTTTGAAATGCATTTTTAAAACGTCTCATTTGGAAGTCATTTTCCTATGGCTTGTACTTTGTACTTTAAAGTCTCACCCCAGGTTACCTTTCCGTTGTTGTCCGATTTTGGGGGTGTGACGCCCGAGCGAGCCTAAAACCGAGGTGATCAAGGTTGATCTACCACCAATGGATATAAAGCTAGATTTCCATTGAGATAAGCGTTTGTTGAATTTATTAACAATAGGAACCTAACTGTTGACCCTTGCCATGTTAGAACCGATCAAAAGACCTAAATAGGAAAAGAGGAGACACTAAGCTTGGCAACCGGCAACCAAAGCTGAATTACTTACTTCTGAAGGATCCACTCCAACTCCAAAGAGGTTGGATTTGTATAGGTTGAGTTTAAGGCCTGATACTTTGTAGAAGCAGTAAAGGAGATTCACTAAATTAGAAATATTCACGCTAGACCATTTCCCCAATAGAAGCACATCATCCGCAAAAAAATAAGTGAGAAACATAAAGAGAATGTAACTTAGCACCATAAAATACTCCCACATTGATATCATCCTTTATAGCAACATGTAATCCTTCCATAACAAGAATAAATAGAAATGGGGATATTTTTTTTTTTTTTTTTTTTTTTTTTTTTCTTTTTTTTTTTTTATTTTTTTTTTTTTTTTTTTTTTTTTCTTTTTTTTTTTTTTTTTTTTTTTTTTTTTTTTTTTTTTTTTTTTTTTTTTTTTTCTGGGGTGGGGATCACCTTGCGATGACTCGATTGAAGATTGAATTCAGCGGTAGGGCTACCATTTACAAAAATAGAAGCTTCTACAAAACCTAAACCTAAGAATGTATATGAATTTAATTTGATGTATTTTTATGTGATTTTACATTAATAAGTTTCAGCTACAACTATTTCGTCAAACAATTTTATAAAAATATAAGTACTAGCTTCTAGCTTATAATATAAACTTTAGCCCTAGCTCCTGTCCATTTTGCGAAACATACCCAATTTTGAAAAGATATCAACAATCATTTTACTCATTTGCGGAAATATTATTTGATTTTATTTTCCAATCAGGCCGCTTTATGATTCTTACATCGACTCCATGTATACTTTATAAAAGTTTATTGATAATAGTTGAATACTCGCATGGAAAAATAAATTTGTACCATCGTATTTTTGTTTTGACTGATACTTTACAAAAGTAATTTATACCACTAGCTTGACCTCAAACAGGCTACCGAAAAAACCAAAACCGAACTAAAAAACTAAAAAAACTAAACTGACTATCGCTTCAGGTTTAGTTTTGAAAAACTTAAAAGCGCGAATCTCGGTTTGGGGTTTGACTTTAGCAAAAGGACGCCCCAAAATGTGCATCATAAATCCATTTCAATTTGGTTTTATTCGGTTTATTGGATCTCTACTATATTCGGTGTTTAATGTGGAAGGTATGCCACCGCTACCGCTGAGGCTATAAATGAACAGAATGAACACGAAGAGAGTCTTGTTAATGTCGTTCGATTAATTTTAACCCGGACAAAATGAACGGGACACAGAGGCGCTTAAGCGGACAAATTTTCTTGTTTATGTTCATTCAGTAAGAAATGAGGTTGTTCGTGTTTGTTTATATTCGTTCATTAAGGTATTAACAAATGTAAACAGAGGAACATAAATAAATGTGTAACCAAAAGGTTTTGGCTCATTTGGTAACCACATCCGAATGACCTATGAGCCAACTAAAGAGATTTTTGTAGATAAAATGTCATGGGTTCGAGTATCTGCTCGTACTCAGAGTTGTCGGAGCTATTTTTTGTAGGGTGACCAATGCCGGTGCAAAAAAGACAACCGGATCACAGTTTGTTGTTCCTGCCAAAAAGGACTCTTTTTATGGGTTTTTGTGGATGAATAAACGCGTGAAGAAAAAGAGGATATAAAATATTGTGTTTTAAGAGTGATGTTACATCCATAAAAATTTATAATTTTTTTCACAAAATGATGTGTCACGCATTGATAAGAAAATTGAATCTCAAGAGAGATAGAGTGAGAGGTGCGTTTTGGTACATGTCTATGGGAATAAGGGAATGACAATGACATTCATTTAATTTGTTTAGTTGATACCTATGGGAATCAATCTATGAATGTATACCTATAGATCCATATCAGTGAGGAGGAGTAACTACGGTGTCTTAATTCAGTCGGTCCTCTTGTCTTTATATTCTCCTTCACATATATATTAAAATTTAAACTTTACCACCACATATATTTCCAATATTCAAATTCTATTAAAAAGACTTCTAACGCAACTTTATATAAACCAATCGCAACACTTTTGAAAAAATTATACCGATTCATATTACACTTCATAGTCAAACCCATACCTATTGTGATTCCACCTAACTTACCAAACGCACCCTAAGGCTGGACGATATAATGGAAAACTCACCTCGGTGAGTATGAACTCACGCGTGAGTTCTTACGCCGTGACTAAGTCACTTCACTTTTTGAGTGTGAGTTTGGTTCCATTCGGTGAGAAACTCACCTTAAGTGAGTTTCATTTTTGTGGACCCCCTTTGTTTTTAATTAATGTATTTTATTTGGTTGTAAGTGTATGTGGGTATTTAATGGGGTATATTTTATATAAAGTGGGTAGTTTAATAAAATGTGAGTTTTAGTTGTAAAGTGAGTTGTTATTACGGTTGAAAGATGAGTTTTAAAGTTGGAGAGAGAAAGCTGATGTGGCACTGATGTGTCAGGTGAGTTATGCTTCCTTACCATCTAGCCTAAGACTGATAATTGATTAGAACAGTTTTTTATTGGTGACAAACCATTTTGTGCAAGTTTTCTTGTAAAAGGTTTAGGGATATAGCATTTTGAGGATAGTTCAATCTGGATCCAAAATTTATTAAAGGCAATCTTAGCCATTCACGTTTTCATCAAATTAAAAAAACCCACTTTCCAACTCTTTTTTAAAAATAAAATATCTCACAAACCGTTAATCGTTACGCAAAACGAACCATACCATCACGACGAGAATTAAATTATCCTTCTATAGAGGGGCACTTCTAAATACTTTCGACATATTTTTTTCTGTTACGTCTGGAAAAATCACATGCGATTTTATGAAATCAAATGTGATTTTATGAAATCACATGTTTTTTGATACAAATCACATGTGATTTTTCCAGACTTAACTGAAAAAAATCAAAAAAAAAGTTCGTCGAAAGTATATCGAAGTGCACGTCTACTGAAAGATAAAAAACATTCGTTGCAATGATGTATTTTTTGTCGCTTGACGATTTACCGTTTGCAAGATATTATTATTTTATACTAGTATATATATTTATATTGTTTATATTATATATAGAGTGAGAGAGAGAGGAGAGTTAGGATCAATAAGAAGTTTTCTTAAAATAGAATTAAATATAACCGCATATCAAAAGATGCATGATTTACATTAGATGCATCTTCTTATAAATCTAAGATGCATTATAACACATCATAATGTATTTTCTAGCTTTTAATTAGATGCATATACGAATATTAGATGCATTTCATGATTTCTCTAGTTTTTTGTTCTTTTACATGTGCCAAAATCATGAAAATCAATTTGCACCATCTACACAACAAATTTAAAATTTTGAAACTCAACAATGGAATGCATCTAAATGAATAGAAATGCATCTATGCAAGTAGTTGTTGCATCATCATATTTGTGTGGTTTTTGTCACTTCTCACCTTTCTTATTTTAATTTACTCTCACTGGATCCCTACTTATATATATTTTATATTTTATTATATATAATATATTATATATATTTTATATATATATATATATTATTTATTTTATATAGATAAACAAAGTTTTTAATTTTGATAAAAAAACGAGTAGCTACGATTAATTTTTAGATAATTTTGGGTCCACGTTGTCAAAGCATTTTCTCTCTTTTAAATATGTTTATTTGTTAATGTTCCTTGGCATCTACGGCTGACAACCAAAAAACAAACGGCTAATGATTTGCACACTCTAAAAAAATTATATGCACACTCAATGTATAAGCAATTGAAGTAGGATATTAATATTGTACTAAGTTTTTAATGCACACGAGGCGTTCGAACCCGTGCGATGCACCGGGCTCCGTCTTTGGCTAAGAGCATACTTTTACGTCTACGGCGTGTGTTTTAAGGTTTTGATACTCGCACGTTGTACTATATAGTTCGTGATGTTGCGAAGATGTTCAGTTTAGCATATGTTTATCCCATTAGTTTTAAAGTATTACGTGTCGAGTGTCGTTTTAAAAAACTGTACGGCAAAACTGGCAGTTTTAAAGTATTACGTGTCGAGTGTCGTTTTAAAGTATTGCGGTGTTCAATTGTGCAAGTTGCAAACTACCCTTCCGTTCTTCCTGCTGATGTCAAACAAATAACTAAAAAAGCATCAACTAAATTAACAGATGACTTGTTATTTATCATCAGTAACTAACAACATCAATTATTAGAAGCAAGTAAATACGTTCCATGTCTCGTGTATATCGTTTTTGTAACCATTACTGTAAGATCATTAAGGAGTCAGGTAAGTATGCACCCTAATATCGTGTTCAATTCCACACTACTATGCGTAATGGTGGTAAGTATCCACCCTAATCTTGTGATGGCTATATTTATGGCAGATTTATTATTTCACCGTTAACAAATTGAATTTCCTATAGGCGTCCTAACTCCTATAAGAGTCAGCTGGTCAGAATTATGTCACATGAGACATTTGCCATCACATTCTACTATTAAGAACCTGTGATCTCTCCAGATCTTTATCTTAAATTTAAGTATTGGTGTTCATATCTATTCTAATGAAAATGATTAACTAATACGTATTACTCATGTTAAGTTATTCTTGTCGTCTCAAACCTTTTCCATTTATAACTTACACCCCTATTTAGCTTTGAGTAGCTTTCTAATATTACTATATCAGATAGGCACATAAGTAAAAGTGCAAGAATAATGGTTAATAGTTGTGTGATAAGACTATAATGGCCCATTATTCTTGCAATGCATTATGTATATTGTATGCTGCTAATAGCAAAGAAAGAAGAAACCAACAAAAATATGCATGAAGTTATAAGCAGAGCTATGAGCGGCTATATTTAGTTCTTTGTGCATTACAACTATGTTCAGTAAAACATCTTAATTCTATTCCCTAAATGCAGGCAATGGTAATGCCAGCCCTGTGCTTTCTCAGAATTCAAGGGAGTAAGGCAACAACTACACATGTAATAGATAAACCTGATATATGCAAGTGCTTTCTCAGAATAGGTATATGACATATGAACCTGATATATGCACTTGCAGACGCTCTAAACACTATTCGTTCCTATTTTAACCTGACCTGGTAATAGATAATATGACATTTTTGTAGAAAATAGTAGAGACGGTCTGTGATATAAAAGATACCTTGATTAGGTTTAAGAAGGTATAAAAGTACCATAATATGATGAAGCCATGCTTCTTGAGTTGAACCGGATCATTTCCTGGTGTGGCTTATGGCGTCGTGCATTATGATCAACAAGTTGCTTGCGACATCTTTGATTCTTCCCATCAAGATCTGGCAAACCATGAAACCTGTAGCAATTAATGAAAAGCAAGACATTAGGTGAACATATTCAATAAACTGAAGAATTCTATCTGTGAATTTCATAGCAAGCTTATCGAATACATTGTTGGCAGAACCCATGCTCAAGACTCTGCACTCTCTCGTCTCACTTTAAGGATTTTTGAATGATGTCACTAACACACCTATGTTTCCTATGATAGTCCTTAGCATACGCCAGATCACGATCACATCAACATTAAGCTTGTTATCTGTTTAAATCAAATGTGGACAGTAACATTCGGTAATATGGATAATAAGAGGAAAAAGAAGCATAAATATTGAATAATTCAAAGGGCTTAAGTGTTATTTCAAAATACAATAATCCATTTCAATAGAGAACCTGAATCTGATGTGTGGTATTCTTCACCCGCATAGGAAACAATAGATTTGACCCATTAATAAGATATCGGGCCAAAATTGCTATCTTCAATGCACATGGAAACAAAAACTTAACTAAGAAACATTGTTTAAGGGAAAGGAATCTTACATCGAGTAGTTCATTATCCAACAATACTGCATCAGTGGTGGCTGCTCACAACAAACTGCAGTTGATACTGAATCTAGTGACAGGGTGCAACAACGACTCAACAGGCTCCGCCACCAGCTCGGGAGGAACCGGATGATGGTCAGGTTCAAGTGGAACTTACAGTAGAGGATGCTATTGCACTTCTTCATTTCATGGGACTCACAAATGCTGCTTCATATGTGTAAACTTGTATGACTTTGAACATCTGATTATAGGATGGAGACTAATTGTTGGCAAGGAAAATGTGGCGGCTTTTATCTTAAGTATGTTGTTCGACTTTTAAAGTCGGAAGGGGGAGTTCAGAACTCGAGGCTCACTTTGATTGTACGATTCAGAATTTATTTTTTTAATGACATTGAAGCTTTTGTGACCAACCCAACCATGACTTGCTTTTTCTTTATACAACTTTCACATTCCTGATTATGGCCAAACAAAACAAACAACAATTTTGTTTTCATTATCTCATGGAGGATTTACCCGTAATATATCATACGAAAATATATAATTACATAGTGCATACAGGTGTCCATATCTGATAGTTGAAAGATAACCTCACAACCTGCATATTTGTGAAAGTACAAACAACACCAATCACAAAAGACTGTTGTACGCCGGTTTTCAACTCAAAACAGAAATTTAAAAAGGTTACCCATAGCAACTTACAAAGGTTAGGGATAGTATTCACTAAATTATTCCAGTCTCGCGGCGCTCGCGCGTTGCCAGAAAAAATACAAAAGACAGCAACCACATTAATACATTTCCCAACCTCACAACCTGCATATTTGTGAAATTACAAACAACACCAGTCATAGAACACCGTTGTACGTCGGTTTTCAACTCAAAACTGAAATTTAAAAAGGTTACACGTAGCAACTTACAGAAGTCCAGGATAGTATTTCTAAATTTTCCAACCATGTTGTCTTTTGCACTCTCGCTCATCTCCTCTAATAAAAATATCGGTCAATCAAACAATTTCCTGATACCTAATAGCCATGAAACATAACATAACAATGAACATACCTGTTGCGCAGACACCCATTACATCGTTAAGGTAAATATGTAACAATGCTCTGTTCAAACAACTCTTATTAAATACGATGTCCCAAAACGCAAAAAATATAACGATTATAACGGACATTAGATTGTTGGAAATTCGTATTTGGATTATGCTGTCTCATTTAGATACTTATTATGTCGGTTAACCTAAAGTAGTCTCGATGATACCAAAAATGCTTTGTACTCAAAATAAGCATACAAACAAAAACATAAGCAAATCCTAAACACCCCCTTTCACAGCTAACCAACTTTTGATCATACACAGATTAGACGACATAAACCATTCGAAAAGACTCTGTTGCTTATTATTTAGTAATACACATAAATAGATTACCTCTCAGACATTTCATCAAACACCTTTGACGCACTCCGCATATCATAGAATTTCCTACAATGCAACAATAATGAAGAACTCAAGTTAGCAAGATCTATTATATAAAATGAAGACAATCTAACCTTTAACAGTTTGCCATTAGCTGCATTTATGAAACTCAATTAGATTATCCTGGGAACCAAAGAAGGTTACCTATATCCATTTTTCCGTTCCTGGGGTTCTCGTAATTCCCAGTCTTTAATAGCTTTGCAGGACTGGTGGTATTATCTTGGTATATAAAGCAGACATTAGACTTTGTAACACTCTCAAACTTGGGATACAACCTTGAAGCTGGGGATACAACCATCGACCTATAATTTTTACAATTCTCAAAGCATTGGGTACTCTTCATGAAGCCTCCAATTTAATGAGAAGGACCCAATCTTTATATATAATAGATATAAAAGTGTCTTAATGATACGCTCTTCCAACCCGTGCTCGGTCAAAGCCCAATCTCATTTCCCTTTTTACCCTGGTTAAAGTAATAATAAACCCCGCCAAGGTGTACTGTACATCTTCTTCCCTTTTACACCAAGATAACACAGGGTAATAACTCCCCCAATCCACACACACAAATCCCTTCTAGAAGCCACCTGACACGTCTGACACAACTTAAGCCACGCTGGCAATCCTAAGGCACCTCTTTGGCTGTTGATGCGTGGAAAAGATCCAAGGGCTCAGACGGGTAGATTTGGAATCAAGGGCTTGGATTGAAGACGGAAGACGCTCCTCAAGCTCTAGAATCATCCTCCCTTCACTATAAATAGAGGGACATTCACACAGAGATGATCATCTAGCTTAGGGTAGTTTTTAGGTAGCTTTTTAGTACTGTTCAGCTTTGTGTAAGCTTCTTGATCAACGAACGCGCGAGATCTTCTTCTTCTTGCTTGATTCGACCAGTTAGGTTTTCAGAAGTAAAACCAGATCTTTGGTTGTGTCAGGTATCCACCGGTACTACACATGTAGAACTAGGGCTTCGAACCTACGCAAGTTAGACGGGTACAAAATTGGGGTATACCCTAAAATCGAATAGGGATTGGATTTGGGTCGACTTGGGAGTCGATCGTCGGTCGAACGGGTTTAATCCTTGGGGTTCGACCGATCGTGGAAAGGAGTGGAGAATGAGATGGATTTTAGGGTTAGTGTTTAAGTTATAAAGATCCCTAGAATTCCCTTTGTATTTATAGGATGCAAAGGAGGGTTCTAGAAACCCTAAGGTTGCGTTTAGTTGGAGATTTTTTTTTTGTTTTCAAATTTGTAAAAAATAGGAGGAGATTTATATTTCATAAAACATTGAAAACGCGTTCATGTGATATTGTTTTCTATTCTCAAGAAAATAAGTGGGGTTACAAAGAAAACAAAGAAAACAAAATGTGTTTTGTAGTTTCCCTTATTAAGTTGGGAAATGCTTGTTTTGTGTTTTGTAGAAAATGTTGTTGGAAAACAATGATTTGAACGCGATTTTTGTTTTCCTTGTTTTTCACAAAACATTTTATGAAAACAAGGGTGTTTTCTTTCCAACTAAACGCACCCTAATATTTGTTCAATAAGTATTTTAGTTTCACAATAAATTCTAATACTAATCTCTAAAATTTCCTTTGTAGTTTATTATTTCTTTTTGTGTGTAAGTGTACGTGAGATATATATTGTGATGTATGTTTATATAAAATAAGTTATTTTTATATGTTTGATCAGATGCCGACCACTATGTCTTTGAAAATGATGATAAAATGATGTGGTAAAAAACTAATGTGCGATCAACATGAAAATGATGGTCAGGTGACCATACACGAACCTTGCATATATGGTCTCTGTAACAAGAACAACTTAACACGCAACAAGGATAGAGAGATCTAAAGAAAAATAAAGAACCATAAACTTGGATTAAAATAAATATAATAAAAAGGTAACAATGAAATGGAAAGGAGGTCATGTAGGACTGGCACAAAGAAAAGAAATACTATCAAGACAAAGACATCTAAAGCAAAGCACACTGCGAGTTACGGAGCTTGAATGTTCTCAGTGTACTGTCACAAATGCACAGAAAAATTACAACTACAAAGAAAAATCAGCTAACCGTGAAGTGAAAGGTGTGTTTTACACGCGAGTGATTTTGAATACTCGTTTGACAAACATAAAAAACTTTATCATTTTTTTAAAATGTTTATTTTTTAACATGAAATAATATTTAGAAGGGTTGAACATTTCACACATTATGATTACATATACAATTATATTACCAAATGTTTTCAAAAGGGTTTTTAGATGCACAGGTTACCAAACTATCAACTTTTGTTAGCTTAAGGTACTAAACTTTTTTTTTCATTTGGGGTTTACTGGACTATCAAAACCGGTTAAATTTTGGTATCAGATCTATTCGTGACCGGTTGCTAGTGTTAATTCCTCGTTAATTGCCAGCAGTGACATTGACTTTTGATACAAATAATTACTAGAACTTTGCGAATTTGTCACCTAAGTTACTAAACTTAAACTTGGCGATATTTTACACACGTTTTATATCACCTTTTTATCTACTAACCATGTTTATAAAACAACGTTTTCCATACAACACATTTTTTATAACGACACATTTTATACACGGTATTAATACACATCTTATTATACACACATTTTTATACAATCACGTTTTTTAAACACACATTTAGACACATGTTTATACAAACAGGTTTTTGTAAGTGAAGCATTTGCAGAAACTATGAAAATTTAAGGTTTATGTTTAACAATAGAAGATAGTTAGTTAGAGTTGGTTTTTCTTTCCCGCTCATTTCTTGTATAAAACCCTGTACTATTACTTCATGTTTCAAGTTCAATGAAAACACTTTTCAACGTGTTTTTCCTCTCAATTCATCATGTCAACAGTTTTATACCACAATTTTTATAGAACGGTTTATACACACATTTTATACACACATTTTTATACACACATTTTTATACATATTTATATACACATGTTTTATACACACGTTTTTATACAAACAATTTTATACAAGGTTTATACACGCGTTTTTATATATACATTTTTAAACAACGATTTTATACACGTTTTTTATACACACATTTTTATACACAATTTATATACACACGTTTCTTATACACTACATTTTATACACGGTTTTTATACCAATACGTTTTTAATACACACATTCTTATACACATGTTGTTATATGACACATTTTTATAAAAAACGTGTGCATATAAACGTAATGTATATATATATATTAAATATTATAAATAGTATATATATATATATATATATATATGATCAAATGAGAAGTTTTTCTTAAAATAAGAAGATAAAGAAAAACTATAACCGCATATTCGAGATGCACCGACTTAAATTAGATGCATCTATATAATCTTAGATGCTTATAATGCATCATAATGTGTTTTATAGCATTAATTAGATGCCTATATGTATATTAGATGCATTTTTATGATTTTGTCTTGTTTTTTTGTTCATCTACATGGTGCTAAAATCACGAAAATCAATTTGCACTATCTACCAATCAAATAACTTTCGAAACTCAAAATGGTGCATCTGAAATGAATAGAAATGCATCTAATGTAAGTCGTCTGCATCTCATATATGGGGTTTTAAATCACTCTCATCACTTCTTATTTTAATTTACTTCTCAATACGATCCCTACTACTATATATATATATTATATTATATATATATATATATAATAATAATATATATATAATATATATATA
>BQNB010019681.1:4756-14756 GCA_026074375.1 Tanacetum coccineum | reverse complement strand
TTCTTCCCTGAAGTTCTTAAAATGATTAATTATACGTGTTCTCTTTAATTTTTACAAATTAGAGTTTTGCTCTTAAAAGTCTAATCAACATATTTAGAGAAAAAGCTTTATCGATGAAGTCAACATCATTTATAAATAAGAATTTTAGTTCAAGTTTATACTTTGGTTTTCTAAAATGAAAATTTTCTATTTGCAAAAATAATGTGTTGAATTAATATTAAAAAAAATGAAAAAATGATGATAATATAGTTGGTGAATAAAAAGGATGCAAGTTATAAATCCTTAGTGTTAATAATTAATATACAAACTCCATCGCAATAAAGTACATGGGCATTTGTCGGTTCGCTCCCGATGTGACATCGAAAGAAAGGGTGGAGGATGTATATTTAGGGTCGGTATCATAATAAGTACACTGACTCTTGTCGGAGGCGTGGCCGATGTGTCGTCGAAAGAAAAAGTGATACCGGTTCCTAGCCTAATAATGTAAATAGTAATAATAATGTTGCAAGTTAGAAAATAAATAGTAAAAGTTTTCTTTTCTAAAACCAAAGTATTCTTTTGAACCAACGTTTGCAAAAGTCTACAAGGCTTTTTCATCGGAAGTTCATGCGTCTCGATTATTATTCTCCGGATGGGGTGTCAAAAGCCTTAGCACTTACCCGATGACGGTGGGATGCTAGAGAAGAAAGTCATTTATGGGGCAAGTGAACCAACGATGTCTTAGCTAAGGAGGTTTTTGTTTGCTTTGAGTTGTGATCTTACTAAGTGATTAACATATTAGCCCAAAAGGCCCATGTGTAAAGCTTGGTCGGATTTCAACTATCTAAATATGTGGATTTAATGGTTTAAATTAATTTGAGCACACACACTTAAATATATGATTTATGTCGGGAAGAGAAATTCACAAGTTGTAATTATAAGTAGTCTTAGCATCTTAGCTCGTACTTAACGGTGATCTTATTTTTAAGCTTAGTATGGGAAAAGTGAAAAATCGGGAATGATGAAGTTATCTTTTAGACACTTAATCGTGCTTTTTGTTCCATGATCCTAAAAATTACCACTAAGGTAATGAAAACATTACATTATGTCAACACAAGAATAAGTTGTAGTTAGGTAGTTAATTATTAAGAAAAATCATAAAAAGAGAAAAAAGTTTAGAAAATGGGAATTCGGGTGTTTTATAACTTGTGATCTCTTAGCTCTCTCAACAAAAATCTTTGCTACTTTTCAAAGGTTTAGTTTGGGGAAGTTTTGAGATATTTGGTTATAAGGCATGTAATATTGCGTGAGGACACGCAATCGTTTAGTTTGGGGAATTTTGATAAGTGTAAAATACACATATCTGTTTATACCAAAAATGACCCTAAATGACCCAAAACAGACTAAAAATGGCAAAGATATGCTTGTTTTTGTGTTTTGTGTATGCAGGTATGGATAAGACAAAAATCACAAGAAAACCGTCAAAAAACGGGCAAACACGGACACAAGAACGGAAGAGTGTGCAAGAGCCGGAAGCCAAAGTCAGAAAAGTCAACCCTCAGTCAACTCTGGTCAAAAAGTCAAAGTCAACACTAGAAGACAAAGACCCCAAAGTTACAATACAAGTCCCTCAAGATTTGTAAAATTCCACAAATGGTCCCTAAGGCCTAATGGGCCCTTATTTTCCCTTAAAACCCTACCCGGATCATAAGCCCAAAACAAAAGCCCAACGCCCTAAGCCCATTTCCCTTTTATTAAAACCACATGGACCATTTCTGTCATTTTTGAAAGTCCCTTTACACTAAGCTTTTATTAAAACAAAGAGAAGGACTGAATTTGCCATAAGCACATAGTTTAAAAATGTTTTTACCCAATTCAGTTAGAAAAAAGGCGCCAACCATGGTTACTGTTCATTCATCGTCCCAAAGTTTACCCTCCAGTCAAATCATAGGGCTTTTCCAAATTGAAGGTTAAAATGGGTAATTCAAGCTCTCAATAATAAGATGGCAGGGTCAAATCAGTCATATCAAGGCTCCTTATTGGTCAAGCCAATCAATTAAGCCACGTGGAAGAGAGGAAAGCACAAGGATTGATGAAATTTACACTGAGTGTACTCTCAAAAGAAGCATGATCAAGTTACCGCACGGATGCCACGCTGGCAATCCGTGTGAGTTATCACTTGATCCAACGGCCAACAATTATGATCCAATGATTGGAAAATTGTACGGATGAGATGGAAGGGAGCGTATGAAGCAAGGAAGGACTAGAAGGTTCACCAAGAGGCTATAAATAGGCCCTCACTCACACACATATGTATATCTTCTTTTCCTGTTTTAGAGTAGTAGTAGAATTGAGCTTAGTTTTTATTAAATGTAATTTTCCTTTTAAAAGTAATTGTAATTTCTTTTATTCAAGCTTTGTAATCTGTTTTGAAAGTTAATGAAATCATCAGTTTAGTTTTAATCATATGTTTTAACTCATAAGCTCTCATAAGCTCAAATGTTTGCTACTGTTTCACAAGCCACCCTAATAAGCTAATTCAAGCTCTCACAAGTCTATAAGCTTGTGATTAAGCTATTTGTTCACTTAATCTACTTAAACTATAAAATCAGACTAAATACCTTAACTATTTGGACTTATAAGCTTTGGAAGGTGAGCCAATCATGGAAGGGCTCACATGGACTTATACTAGCTTATCCATAAGTATAAGCTAGAGCTTGTAGCTGCTTAATTGAATTTAGCTTCTGTTTAGCAAAAACTTAAAGTAAGTTTTCATTTAATATCTTATGTTCTTTAATATCTAGTTTTATAAGTACTTGTTAATGTAGATTTGCTTACTTGCTTAACCTGCTTATTGATTAGTGTAGGATCCCTAGATCATTCCATGTATGAAGCACAAGATCAATGGCACAAAGATTTAAACAATGAAGAACTTTTGATTGAATCATAGGTTAATCTATTATACCTTCCATAAAAATCATAAGAAACCAAAAAATAATTAGCTTAAATTAGTATAGCTTATTGTTAATGGCTTATTGAATACTTAGGATTGTTTGTTAAGCTTGTTTTAAGACAATTGTTATCTGGTAATCAAATTAAGTTCAATAGATTTCAAATTTGCTAGTTAAAAGAAAATCTGTCAAGTATTAAGGGGTGTTTGGATTAATGCTTATTGACCATCAAAAGTCAATGGAAATTTGAGTTTTTATTTTAGTCAGCTAAGTTTTCATAAATGATTTAGTTTTGAGCAAGTTCTTAGGATTAGTTTGGATTTAAATTCATTTTGAGGCTTATTCTTAAGCTCCTGCACCAGGGTACTTTTTCTACTTTACTTAGCTTGTGAAAATTTGATCCAAGCCCTCCAAGGCTTGGATTTTGCTTATTTTGTGTCTTAACACTCTAATTGAGTGTAACAAGTGCAGAAGTAACCACAAAGGTTACTTGCATTTTGGTTCTTGCATTCCTGTCAATTGCACCAGCAGTATTAACAATAAGTTAATACTGTTGGACCTATTGAATCCAAGTAAAGGTAGTTTAAATAAGTTTAAGCTTTTAAAATTCAGTAGATTCATAGATTAGTTATAGCTTAATTTAGTTTTAAACTTATTTTACAATTCCTAGTTTAATTTACTAGGTACATTTGCTTTTAAAAATTCATAAAAACTCAAAAAGATCAAAAACAGTAGTAGACTTAAATTAGTTTTTAAATTGAATTTCTAGCTTATAGGATTTAGTTTAAGGGTTTATATTCATAGCTTATAGTTAGGATGTTAAGTTCTCATAAGCTCATTCTCTGTCTCAGCTTATTGAGCTTATCAGCTTAATTGCTTTTTGAGTGTTTTGTGCTTATCTCTGAGTTTACTCCTTTAATCATCAATTTTAATTGGCTTTTAGTGTTACCTAGTTAATTAGCTTATTGCATTTAGATAGAAGGCATTATTAGCTTTAAGAATTAGTTTTTGCTTTTACATTTGAGCTTAAAATGAAGTATGTGCAAGTATTTTAGTGTAAATAAGTTTTTAAGCCTTTTAAAGGCTACTTTCTGTAGCAGCTATCTTTATAAGCTCTTAGAGAGCTTATTTTTGAGTTTGAGCTTAAGCTCCTTTTATTAAAAGTGCTTATAATTGTATCCTTTATAAGTTCCAACTTTTAGTTTTTGCAAAAAGTGAAAATAAAAAAATAGCAAAAAAAGGGTGTTGCCAGACCTTGAACCCACGACCTCTTGTTCATACACCCAACGTGTTAACCAAGTGTGCTACAATAGCTCATCCGTGAGCTCTTGTACACACTTTCCTTTTATCACTTTCTTGATTCCATTTTAAGAATAATAAGCCGTAGCCTAATAAGCTATTTTCTCAACTTATTTGATAAGCTGAGTTGTGACTTTTATTTTTCTAGTATTCTTTGCTGCATTTAGGATTTTCCCTGAATTTTTCACATTTTTCCATTTAGTAGATTATTTTTAATCATTTTTCTAAGGTTTTAATTTTCGAAAAATCATAAAAAATAGAAAAAAGTTTCAGAAAAATACAAAAAAATAGTTTTTAGTATTAGAATAAATACTTTTAGGTTTACATTCAGAAAAATCATTTTCAACACTTTTAGATTTTAATTTTCATTTTTAAGCCTTTATTTTTAATTTTAAAAATAGGATTTTAATTTTAAAAATAGTTAAAAATAGTTTTCTGAGTTTTTATGTTATTTTAGACTTTTCTAAGTTTAAAAATCATTTTTCTTAATTTTTAGGACTTAATTTGCTATTTTCTAGGATTTAATTAGATTAAATTCGTTTTTAATTCATAATAAATTCAAAAATAATAAAAAAAATATTTTTTCTTTTTCCTAAAATTTTCTTTTGTCCTATTTTAGGTTTAGAAATTTAGTTTGCAATTTTAAAGTTTAATTTTGACTTATTTGCTTAATTGTCGCGTTTTATTTGTTTCCCGTTAATTGTTTAAGTGTTTAATTGCTTTTAATTGTTCATTTTAATTGTTGCTTTTATTTAGTAAGTTATAGATACTCAAAAATATTTTTCTCTCATTCAAATCATAATCCAAGCTAAAGCAAGGTTTCAATTTCACAAGTCGTTGGAGAAACGACCTGGGTGATCGTTCTTCCCGGTTAAATATATGTATTATATATTATATATATCTTTTAGAGTAAGCTTTTCTTAAGGGAGACTTTAAGAAAGTTCTTAATTGCTCTTTTGGAATTATATTATATTTTATTGTGTATAAAAACCAATAATCAAGATTTTAGGACAAATTAGTTATATTAGGGCTTATTTTAGTTTATAAAGCTTATTTGAATATCTGTTTTTGATCTACAATTTAGCTCTTTGTCTTTTCATTTAAAAACCAAAAATAAGGTAAAACTGCATAAGCAGCTTTTTCATTAAGCATTTTACTTAAGCATTTGATTTTCAAAATAGATTTTAAAAGCTGTTTTAAGTATCTTACAGGTCAAGGTTTAAGTTGGAATAAGCTAGATTCTCATAAGGTTCCATTTGCTTATTAAAAATTAAGCTCTAAGTTAGCATTTAGGCTGTTTGGTTTACAGTTTTAGTGTAAGTGCTTTTTAGGATTTCCAGCTTATGGCTTATTCTTTTTGCTTGTTTCTAGTTCAATCTTGCTTATTAGGTTAGATTTAAGTTAGTAGTAGCTTATTTCATTCATAGCTTAGTTTATTTTAGCTTTTTGAGTTAAGTAAAAAGCCAAAAAGAAGTTTAAGTGTTTTCTGTTTTTAAAAAGCTATTTTCTAGCTTATTTTCTAGTTTTCAGAAAAAGCTTCTTTTATAAATTTTGCTTATTTTTAGCTGTTCTTCAACTTTGCTTTTGAAAAATTATTATAATTACGGGCATATTGTTAGTTTAAAAAGATTATTTGAATATCTGTTTTTGATATGCACTTTAGCTCTTTGTCTTTTCATTCAAAAATAAAAAATAAGGTAAAACTGCATAAGCAGCTTTTTCATTAAGCATTTTCCTTAAGCATTTGATTTTCAAAATAGTTTTTTAAAACCTTTTTAAGTAGCTTACAGTCAAGGTTTAAGTTTGAATTAAGCTAGAATTCTCATAAGTCTCCACTGCTATTAAAAATTAAGGCTCTAAGTTTAGCATTTAGCTGTGTTTTGGTTTACAATTTTAGTGTAAGTGCTTTTTAGGATTTTCAGCTTATGGCTTATTCTTTCTGCTTGTTTCTAATTCAATCTTGCTTATTAGATTAGATTTAAGTTAGTAGTAGCTTATTTCAAATTCATGAGCTAGTTAATTTTTAGCCTTTTTTTTTATGATTTCCTATTCTAAGTAAAAAAGCCAAAAAGAAGTTTAAGTGTTTTTTCTTTCTGTTTTTAAAAGCTATTTTCTATTTTCAGAAAAATCTTCATTATTATAAAATTTTGCTTATTTTTAGCTGTTCTACAACTTTGCTTTTCAAAGTTTTTGCAAAATAAAAAAAAGGGGAAAGAAGGAAGTCATGGGTGAGGCTTGAACCCATGACCTCAACCTCACTCTACCCTTTTATAACACTCAACACCACACACACTCACCACTGCGCCCTTGAGACTTTTACGTCCTAAGGTGCAACTAAAATTCTTTTAACACCTTTTTTGAGCTCATTTATAAATAAGCACTTCGAGTGCTTAATAGCTTTTTCTGGGCTTATTCATTTAAGCATTCTCCTAGTTAGTATTTTTTCTGCATTCCTTGTAGCTTAATCTATTTTTAGTAATTTTCTTAGAATTTTAGTTCATAGTTTGGTATTTTTAATCATTTATTTTTGTTAAAAACTTTAAAAAGTCATAAAAAATAGAAAAATAATCAAAAAAATAAAATTCTTTTTTACAAAATTTTCTTTTATCATATTTTAGGCTTAGGATTTAAATTTACTCTCGTAGGGTTAAAAATTTATAATTTCATTTTTTAAAGAACGGGATTTCGTTCCCGTTCTCGTTTTCTTCGTTTTTAAGCTTTAAGTATTCTCGTTTTAGAATTTCCTTAGCTTTTTCTTACAAGTTAGTAATTAGGATTAGGAAAAGTTTAAAAAATCATTTTTAGGTTTAATTTAGGTTTTAATTGTCGCGTTTCTTTAATTCCCGTTTACGTTTTAATGCTTACGTGTTTAATTTTCATTTCTTGTTTACTTGTTTTCGTGCATTTATCTACTTGTCATTTATATTTAGTAGGATTTAGAAAACCCAAATCAAAAATCTTTAAAACCATTCAAAACGCGCGATCACGGACTTAACCGATTTTCAATTCACGCTTCGTCGAGGGAAAACGACCCGGGAGGTTTTTGAGACAACTTTGGTTAAAAGTTTGTTTCTTAAATCCGACGGAAAATACTTACTATACTATAATTGTCTTATCCTTATATACTTATATATTATATTATATATAGTGTGTTCGGACGGGATCAATCACCCAAATTAAGGCGCTTATCTTGGTAAGATTTATTCCTTAACACCACATCTCTCGATTGTAAAAGTATTGTCCATTTTACTATTTTGATATGTTTCAGAATTATTGTACATATGGAAAAGGGTATTGTGCATTGCCTCTTAATCGAACTATAATCACAAAACTAAAAAAAACTATGCAGTTTTTGGTTAAACGGTAAAATTAAAATTCTAAGAGCACCAAATAGAACTAAAGTTTTAATAACTACTAAACACTTTAAAAATGTGTGTTTTTCTTGTGTTGGACATTTATTTTGGGACGTGGAAGTACAAAGTAAAATTATGAAGATGATATCCTTCTTTCAGTTCGTTGTGCATTCTTCATTTTGTGGATTTACGCTACATTACCATCTATTAATCTCGAGTTTCATTTTGTTGCATCAGGTATGATAGCAGGAAAAGAAACAACGGAAACACTGATTGAAAGGGCAGTGGCTGAAATTATGAGAGATGATAGGGTGATGAAAAAGGTTCAAGAAGAACTATCAAGTATCGTAGGAGTAAACAATCATGTCTAAGAATCTCATCTCCCAAAACTAAAATACCTTGATGCAACAATCCAGGAAACATTTTGGTTGCACTATGTTTTCCCTTTCATATTTCCACGGGTGCCAAGCCAAGATTGCATAGTCAGGGGATACACAATCCTAAAGGGTTGTTATGTGTTTCTGAATGTTTGGTCAATTCATTAGGATCCTCGTTACTGGGACAATCCGTTGGAGTTCAATCTGGAGAGGTTATTAACTTGGGATGGAGTAAACCAATGGGACTACAAGGGTAATAATTCAAAGTTCTTTCTGTATGGATCAGGGAGAAGATTATGTCTAGGTATTCCATTAGCTAAGAAAATGCAAATGTTTATCTTGGCTTCGCTCTTGCACTTGTTTGACTGGAGCTTGCCAAAGGGTGAAGAACAGGAATTTTCTGAAAGATTTCGTATAACACTATTCACTAAGGAAGATAAAACCACTTGTTGCTATCTCTTCACAAAGATTTTCCAATGTGAGCCTCTATACTTAATGTTGTATGACTATATAACTATCAACATGGTTATGATCCTTTCAAGATAATTTGGAAACCATGAGTCTGGTTTCCACTTTTCGATGGTAACTGAGTGGTTGTTAAAGAATAAAAAACATGCACATGTAAGCTCTTTGCTACGTTTGAATGTGTACTAATTTCTTCTTGAAGATCTTATTTAATTTTGTGTTTAAAATCAATGAATAATGTTATATAGAGGGCTGGAATACAGATTCCGCCATCGGAGCGTGAGGTAAAAAAGGCCCCGTACCAAGTGCTTTAAATATGGTAGTATTGTTATTGCGAAACATACTTCATTTTTTTAAAGAAAGATTGCATACTTCATAATAATAAACGTATACCACATATTCATACTTAAAGATAAAAGATATACACCTAAAGTTCTGGTATCAAGTAATAGTATCAAGAGTTAAGTAAACAAGATGAAGTATGATATCAAGTCATAGTATCAAGCTCTGGTATCAAGAGTCAAGTAAACAAGATGAAAGCTCAGAACACATGAAGATAAAGGACTTCCTCAAAGCTACCATGGTTATGAAGATGTTATTTCCACAAGAAGAAATGATCACTCCATATAAGGAAGATTGTTAGCTTTCAAAGTGACGTTAAGTATGAGTATGTTGGTCCAACGCATCAAGACTATCCAAGGATGCATTCACGGCAAGGAAATATGAAAGATCTCAAAGCTAAATACAAAGACAAGATGAAGAAAATGAAACATGAATCAATTAAGTACATATTTTCATAGAAATACAGCAACTATGAACATTTTTGCAACGAAAATTGATATACAAAAGTATAAAATATTTGATGTTATCAGAAGTTAAAGCGGGAACATTACATTATATTTTCTACACGCTCAATAACTTGCTAAAATCATTAATTTAACCAAAAAAGTTTCGATATAAGTATTTAGTCCGTTTTATATTTCAAAAATCTTTTTCGAATATATCAACAAGTCCCATGGATAACACATAAGCAAATAGAATAGATAGAAAGAGGGGTAGATGTGAAGACAAACTCTAAAATTGTGATAAATAAATAAAGCAATAACACATAAAATCTGAGTTCTCAATCCTCATTACAAGGAAGAGTATTTCCCAATTGGAGAATCAAAAGGCTCCCACTTTTAACTAACCAATTAACTTTAACTTTAACTTTAACAAGTATGAAAGTCTATACTAACAATTAACTTTAACTTTTAATTTAGATATGCCTTTTTAACAATATTAACCAATTAATATATTCAAGATCAAGATTATAATCATGTTATTGTCATGATTTTCTAATAAAACAATGAATTAATTATATTTACATAGCGGATCTAGCGTTTTTTATGGTGTAACTCATAACATCAAACGAGTTGACTCGTGATGCATCTGTTGGGATTTTAATAACCTAGTAACCATTTACGACGAGTTAGCAGCGGATGGATCTAGTTTGATGTGTATGAATTAACAATACTGTTGCGATTTAAGAAACTAGGTAACCAGTTTAGCTACGAGTACGAAGTAGAATGGATCT
>BQNB010019680.1:0-60797 GCA_026074375.1 Tanacetum coccineum | reverse complement strand
TTGAAATCTCAGATTCAGGATCAACAAAATGTTCAGAGGAAGTTCCAATAGATCCTGCACTGTCATTAGATTGACAGGTAGAATATTAACTGGATCTATCATCTAATACATTGGGTTCAGGCTCATGAGGTCCCTTTTTACTATAAACATATAAAGACTCATCAATTTCTTCTTGTGGTGTAGGAGTATAATCTCTACTTAAGGGATGTGGAACACCTTTAAAATCATTAGTTTTTATAAATCTACTGTACAAAGGTTTTCTAACTGAATCCTCTTTTGAACAATTAAAAACAGAGAAATTCATTTCTTCCTCATAACTTAGAACCTCATTGTTTGATTGTATTTCATACCCTAAGCCAAGTTTATTATATCTCCAAAGATTCTTGGAAGAGTCTTTCCATGAATCTAATGTTTTCTGCAATTGTTCCTTTTCTTTTACAGCTTTCATTCCTATTCTCCTATATCTTTTAAGCTTTTCATCTTTTTCATGTATTTCATTAGCTTGAAATGCAAGTTTTTCATTTAGAGAAAGTTGCTGTTTTTGAGAAATAACAAGTTGAGCTTCTAGTTTCTTAACAGCATGACTATAGGCAAGTATTTGTGCTTCTTGATCACCTAACTGATTCATTTGTTCATCAAACAGTGTTTTAAGCTTATTATATGAATCAATGCAAGTTTTAGAACACAAAGATACCTCATTGCTTGAGCTGATAGCCATAAGTGCATGATTTGATTCTTCAGCTTCAGTATGTTCTCCCCAATTGACAATCCCATCATCCATTGTCAGCAAACCCATCTGATTCTTCTCTTGCTTCCCAGCTTCTTGATGTTGATAAAGAGAGTCTCTCTTCTTCTTTCCATCATGTGTCCCCTTTGCTGTACATTCTCTAGCAAAATGACCAGTGTTGTGACAATTGAAACACTCAAGCTTCTTTTTGTCAAAACCAACAGGGGTTTTTCCATCCACTCGAACTCTCCTTCCTGTTTTCTTATAAAACTTCTTCATTCGAATAGCAATCATTGCTATTTGCCAATTGATGTCCATCTCTTCAATATCTACATCATCAATCTGTTCCAAATCTTCATGAAGTAAGTCCAAATCCTCTGTTTGTTTGGCAAAGAGGGAATAGATTACTTCATCAGCAAAACCAGCAAGAACTTCTTTTTCAGGAATATTGGTTGAAGAAGTAGAAGGAGTGCAAGAACTGTATGCACCAGAAAAACCAGACTTAACCTTATTAGTGCTACTTTTGCTTTGTGAAACAAAAGCAACATTTTGAGCACTTGAAGATGTTTTTGAAGCACCTTGAATTTCTTGCTCAAAAACTCTAAGGTTATTGTACAAATCATCAATAGATAAATTGTCAATCTCTGGATTAGTTCTCATTGTCATTGCCAGATTGGACCATGCTGAAGGCAAAGATCTAAGAAACTTATGATTTGCATCTTCTGTTGATACTTCAGCACCATGAGCTTCCAATTGAGAAAGTAACTGTTGAAACCTGTCATATCCCTTTTCTAGTCCTTCAGAATTGGATATTTTAAATGCTTCAAACTGTTGTTTGAAAACAGCCTTCTGCATTTTCTTTGAATTTGCATTACCACCAAACCTAGTTCTGATGGCTTCCCAGATCTCTTTTGCATCATCCATTCCATGAAATCTTCTCATATGTTCTTTAGGAATGGCCATCAGCAAAATATTCTTAGCCTTCCTTTCCTTTTCAACAGCTTGAATCTCTGCAGCAGTAACTGGTGAAAGTACTCGAACAATACCATCCTTTCCAGTTGAAATTCTCTTCTTGGAGTTTCCATTCTGAATTACCTTCCATACTTCATTATCAATGTACTCAAGGTAATGCTCCATCTCCATTGCCCATATATCATACTCCTCCTTCTTCAGAATTGGGAGTTTGATATTTGAGATAGCAGTTGTTTGAGGAATCATCTGTTGTTGTTGTTTAGGTGCAGCACCAGTGTCTGATGCATCTTCATGGTTTGATTCTTCATCACTAAGATGTTGTGAGAACTCATCATTAGCAGGTTGAGACATTTTGTATAGAATTGTAAAAGTGTGTTTGTTTGTGATCTAGTGATTCTTCTTTCTCAGAGTCCCTCGAAAGGCTCTGATACCACTTGTAGGTCCTTGGTTTAGGATCTGACTAGCCTTTGTAAGACGATAGATAACTTGGATAAATCCAAATCAACTATATGAGAGACACTGACTATGAATATCAAGTGTTAATGCGGAATCTTAACACAAGAGTAAAGAAGAAACGATAATACTAATTTGCTATAAAGCTCTATGCTTCTATTGATATTTCTCAAAACGTACTTCTTAACATTGTGCCTTAGGGTTCCTCTTATACACAAAGGAAACCCTAATGGGCTTTACAAACGTCAAAGGATAATACATATCCTTTCCTAAGATATCTCCTAAGATATCTCTAAGATAACTATTACTATTCTGTTACATAAACAGACTTAACTATAAACAGAACTAACTATTACTATCAGACTTAACTGTTATACTACCAGTATTAAGTCTGTTACAATCTATTTTCCCAACATATTTCGCTTGAAAATCTGTCATATTTCGCTTGGAATCAACCTGTCATATTTCGCTTGACAATTGTCATATTTCGCTTGAATACATATTTCACTTGGAAGCAACCTGTCTTATTTCGCTTGATTCAAACCTGCATATTCTGCTTTCTTCAAACCTTCATATTTCGCTTCCTTCAAACAGAAGATTAACTTCGAGCAAAACACTTATTTTTCTAACAAAATCACCAAAAACACACCCTTTTTGACGTTGAACCTTAATTTTTCTTGCAAAACTAGTTACCTTATGCCTAGATCTTGCTTAAAAAGATAACAATAAACACATCCAAGCATAAAAACTGAGTTTTGATTTTCGAACCAAAAATCCAAAATGTAACTAAAGAACACGATTTAATCATGATTAGAACGCACACAAGCTCACGAAATCACCACATAGCTCTGATACCAATTGTATGATATCAACTTTCACGGCCCGAATGATGATTCTTGGATTTGGCTAGTTTCTAAAGAAAGAAACACATGGAGAGATAATTTCTAGAGAGGGAAAGCTCTATGTGTAAAATGTAAATGAATAATGACTAGCTTACCTCTTCCAAAGTTGGAAGAGGCTTTTATAGTTCTTACAATATACCGGGTATTAGTACCCGGCTTAATACCGAAAGTCATACGATTAACTATTAAACTACGAGCTATAATAAACAGTAAAATACACGGGGTGACCGAGTCTTTTTCTAATATCTAACAATCTCCCCCTAAGGGAGGTCACCCCTGAAAATACTAAACTTAATCACTTCAGTCTTTAGCTCGTAGACATTTGATATCTTGTACATTTGGGGTAGTGATCTTTTGATTCATCTTTGACTTGTCTTTGATTGTGATCTTGAGCTTTCTTGAGATCATCACCCAAACATAATCTTACATCATCTTGTAATGGATCGCCATCTTGTGCACTTGTGTGGAAATACACGATATCAGAGTTTGCGGAAGCTTTGACACCTTTATGAGGTCTGTTGAGAATTATAATTTGAGTTGATTATGACAAAACATATTAAAGATGGAAGACCTACAAGACAAAGCTGGAATAACATTAATGCATTTTTCTTCTCTTAAGCCGGTGGCATATGAAAATCTGATAGTGATTTTTCCATTCTTCTGTTTCTGCCCTAAGGACAAAGGAATTCGGGTGAGTCAAGCTAGAGACTTATTATTACGTGTGTTGCTTTACTAGCAATCAATTTTTGGCATCGCTGCCGGGGATTTGTGATTAAGATTCCTTCGTTTGCGTTTGTCGATCATGATTTGAAGAACCTTTCGTTTTCGAAAGTTACGTTTTTTATAAATAAAAAAATAAAAAAGTAAAAAAAAATATAAAAAGTAAAAAATATTTTTCTTTTCTTTTATTAGTATAATTATCATATAATAAATAATAAAAAATATAAAAATATAAAAAATATAAAAAATTGTCCATAAAAAATAATAATAAAATAAACAAAGTTGGTAAAAAAACACCAACAAATAATACCTTCAATTGAGGTATTATCCATAATAAGTTCTCAACTCGAATAAAAGATTTAAAAACTTACCATTTATGTCATTTACGAGGAACGACTCACCTCTAAAAAGTACATTTTTAGAGAGCTACCGTGAAGTAAGTTTGATTATTTGGTTCAAGTTGCCTATCTCATTGTCTGTTAAAATTAGATTAAAAACAAAAAATAATCTTCTTTTTCTTCTTATCCATTTAATTCTCTAAATTGTTTAATTCGTATGGCGTCACTCGATCATCGTTTGAACCCCCTCTTCTCGATTAAGGAATACATGACTTGTGGAGCTTTGTACACTACAGACTTTTGTTGTTCAAAAGGAGGTCTTGAAGACAAGATTCTTGTTCCTAAACCCCCTTAGAATTGTGCAACTTATGGAGACCCGGTTGATGGTCTACATTGTCGATCTTGTACTTTTGTGCCAAAGTGTTTGAATGAAGGTTGGTATACAATTTATGATAAAAACGAAATTCTAAACACTTCCGAGTCATCCAATCAGAACACCAACGTTGTTAGTGCACCTCAAGAGCCATTCGTCTTCAATCAAGACCCCGGTCAAAATTCTTCACGAAGTCCTCTACACATTGACCATCATTGTTGTTACGAGTGTGATGATTCGTTAAACGATATCTTTTGTCAACGATGTACTTGTAAGTCTTGTAGGAAAGGTGCTCATTATGGTCACAATTGTCCACCGCAAATTCCGATTATCTCTAATCCGAAACCATGCTACAATCAAAACCTTAATGAGATCCTACAAAATTTACAAAGTTTGCAACAACAATGTTTTTTGGGTACATGCCAACAATGTGGTTGTAATGAATATGACGGAGTTTGTTTTTATTGTACTATTGGAAATGGAACACCAATCAATTTTTCAGTTTCGTACTCTTCTAACGATTCTCCAAGTTTTGCAAACCACCCTCTACAACCCCAATACGTACCATACTCTTGTGAGTTATGTGGGAACGAATCTCTTTACGGTTACGATTGTCCACCTCAAGTCCCGTTTGTCTACAATCAGGACCAGTGTTTCAATCAAAACTTTGATTATTTTCCACAAACTTTACCAAGTTTTCCACAATAATATCCTTGTTGTGAAGATTGTGGGGGTCCTCACGAGACTTTTCAATGTCAACCAATGAATTATTACAAACCTAATCCGTGTTATAATTCTAATTATTCCAGTTTTGACCAAACTCAACGCCCATAATATACCGTCAATCATCCAATCTTTAATGTTCAAAATGACCTTCTCAATTCTCAAAACAAGCTTATGGAGCAAATGACATCCATATGTGATATGGTTGGTCAAATTATACAAAAGAAGGAAGAAGAAAGGCGAATTGCGGAAGATCAAGCGGCTAAAGATCGATATTGGAAGATTCCTATTTGCTATGATGATGACGAGGACTATACCATTGCAATCACACCCGTTTTACTAACTAAGGAGCCCGTTGACTCTCTCATAATGGAGGATGAGCATCTTGACACTATTCCAGCAACGGAATCATACGAAGTAATAAAGTCTAGTGTTGAGGAGCTTGTCCCGATCCCAAGTGAGTCCGAGGGTATTTTCGATGGTGTGTGTGATGAGCCTCTTTGTGACAACCCTACCCCTCTTAAAGCTTTCAAAGATCACTCTGAGATTGTCATCGATTCCAACGATGATGATACTTCAAGTGATGACGTTAATTTTGAGAACATCGAGTACGCTGAAGCATCACCTCCCGATTTGGAGATCGTTAGCTTAGAAGAGGTGAATGATGTGTATCAAAAGAAGGAAGAGTTTGACTTAGAAAATATTCTTCAAATCCAAGACATTATTCTTCGAGAGAAATTATTGAACATCAATCGTCTTATTGCTAATATCGAATCTTTGAATGATAACTCCACTCCTAATTGTGTGCTCAAGTCTCCTTCTCCATTTCCTATCCCTGTTAATAACTCTTTCTTTGAGAAGTCCGATACTTCTCTCTCTTATTCGGATAATTCTTTACCCGAATTCGAGTCTTTTAGCGATCATACGGAAGAAACGAGTAGTGGCAGTACCACTACTCATGCTAATAACTCTCTTCCCGAGTATGATTCGTTTCATTTTGAGATTGAGCCCGATCAGGGTGAGTTGACCAACGTTGTTATGGGAGAACCTCGTGTTCATGTGCCTAATGTGTTACCCACCCTTTTGATAGATTCGGACCTCATTATCCGAACCTTCCTTCCTTATTTCACTTATTCGGTGATTTCTTATTATCTTTTCTCTTCCGGGAATGAAGACACAATTTTTGACCCCGGCATTTCCACTTTTTATTTTTCTTCTCTTAAGCCAGTGGCATATGAAAATCCGATAGTGATTTTTCTATTCTTCTGTTTCTGCCCCAAGGACAAAGGAATTCGGGGAGAGTCAAACTAGAGACTCGCACAAAAACAAATGCTTCTCGGGAGGCAACCCGTGTCTTTTATTCCTTTCTATTTTCTTAATAAATAAGTGTGTGATTTTATAGCCCAAGTATGGGGGCGTGTTTCTTTCTTTGGTTTGTGTATTTTTTTTGCTTGCAGGATTCCTCAAGATCATGAAGACACGTGCTTATTTTCAATCCTCCAATCATCCGATCTTCGATCTTTTGCTTATTTTGGAATCCTCAATCCTGACCATGTATATATATATTGTTTCCCCTTTCACACTTGGACTTTTTTGCATTTGCCTTTTTCATTCCTAAGTGTGGGGGTAGAACCCGACATTTTTAAACATTGAGGCCAATGTTCCATTCTAAGTATGAGGGGGATTTCTATCGAAATGTGATCATACTTGTGCCTATTTGTGTTCCCACGCAACCCCATTTTAACCAAAATTTTAAAAATTTTATTGTTTAATTATGATATATATTTCAAAAAAAAATGATGATTAAAATATAAAAATGTTAGTAATAAGTAGGCCCGTAGAACTTGGTAGCTTTTGACTTGATCGAGTTTTAAACTCTAGCTTTCTCCTTAGCTTTCGAGACTAAGCGTTTGCTTAACTTTAAAATTTTGCAAAGAATGAAAAATGATAGAGTTAAATATAAGTTTGATGCTAAGCGTGGATTAGTTGGATATCTTTAGAGCTCATAGAGGTTAATTGTGGCTTTTTGCTCCCACCAGCTTACTAAACGCTATATAATTGTTGAATAAAATAAAGTTGCTTTAGGTTTTTGCGATTCTTAGTTTAAATCACTTCGTAGAGATTCCTTCTGGTGAAAGTAAGGTACACATCAAGGTTTTGTCAGTGTTGTGGGGAAATAGACTCCTGGACCATGGTCGGCTCGCATACCGATGTGGCAGTTGTTAAAAGACCAAAGGACTTGAAATTTGGCTAATAATAATAAATGTTATGTAATAAACCGAAGCCAGAATAAGGCTTCTGGATCATGGCCGGCTCGCATACCGATGTGACAGTCGTTTAAAGGGTGGAGGTAATAAAAATAATAATAAAACTGTGGGCTAAAAAAAGTTTATTGCATCTTGCCGGCTCACAACCGATGTTGCAGTCTTCAAAATAAGGCACATAGTAATAATCCAAGACTGATAAAAGTTTGCTGCATCTTTCTGGCTCACAACCGATGTTGCAGCCTTCTAAAAGGTCGAGGAATTACCGAGGTCAAAATATGTTTGCTGTATCTTGCCGGCTCACAACCGATGTTGCAGCCTTCTAAAGGACCGAGGTTTAATAATGTTGCAATAATAATAAGTATAAAGCCAAATTTCAACTCCGGGGTTATCTAAATAAAGCCTCCATCTCTGGACTCATAGTTGAGTTGTTGTGGATGAAATAAAAAGGATAACCCCTAAATCATACGAAATTAGAACCTTAATGTGGACCTTATTCTCACCATATCGTCTCTTTAGGAAAGGATTTCAAACTAATTGTGGTCTAAATCGGGCACCTTTGTGATAATAAGGACATAATTTATTTGTCACCAATAATAAAAAAAATCCTTAGAGGAAATTAGGAATAATGGGAGCGAAAAGTTAAAGTTTATACTTACACATTTAGCATTTATGAGTAGTGTTAGCATCTTATCTTATATTTGGCTATGATTTCGTTTTAAGCTTAGTTTGGGGATTGTGAAAATCAAGGATGACGAACTCCCGTTCTTAAAGCCTCTTAAATAATGTTATTTAATTTTTATCTTAGTTTTTATTATTATTAAATAAGTGGTTAAAACGGGAGCGCTTTCGAAATAAATGATTTTTAAACCTTCTTAATGGATCTTTTCTGTTCTTGTTTGATTGTGAGGGGTCATAGGTTAAAAGGGATTTAATTATTTATTTTCGGGCGTGTTTTATTTACATTGCGTGTGGGACCAGCAATGGCTTAGTGTGGGGGAATTTTGATATGTGCTAAAACACACATTATTTGTACCATAAAAAATGCTAATAAAAAGACAAAAACACTAAAATATGGATAAATATGTTGCAAATATGGTTGTATTGTGTTTTTATGTCTTACAGGTACAAAGGATTGAAAACAAAGCAAAACGGTAATTTTCGGGTGACTTTCGACGACGTTTTTACATTTATCGAGGCTCAAACGAAGTCGTTAATATTCCTCGATCAAACCATTGGAAAGAGCACGAAATTACGATTCCAACGGTACCGGCCTTTCTATCTTGAACCTTTTTATTTTGACCTTTTTTCGTCCCTGTTTGAACCTTTGATACTAATATAAATGAACTGGGCCAAAAGAGGGTTAAATAATATATTTTGCATATATCTTATAGAACCATGCTCTAGAGCAGTTGGTTCTTGTGGTTCCTTAAGAATCCAAACGGGAGGTCCCGAGTTCGATTCACGCAGAGGGGTTTATCCCCCTCACGACCCGACCCGGCCCATGACCCGACCTGACCCGGCCTATGACCCGGTTAGCCACCACCGTTGACCGATGGTCCGACAGTGGTCTGGTGGTCATCTGCCACCGTTGACCGTCGCTGGCCGCCGTTGACTGGCGGTCCGACAGTGGTTGACTGGTCGTTGACCTACCACGTGGCGTGCCACGTCATGACGTCTGGTCAATCAGAGGCTGCCACGTGGCATAACTAATGATTGGGTACAAGGTATATTCATGGTATTGTAGGTACGAGGAAGGTTCTGGTAGCACACGTGTCGTGCGTCGATTGGTGGATCGGGATATATTGCAGCTGGCAACGGTGATACACCCTTTGGGCTGAAATGACAAAAATACCCCCCACCTTTGCACTAGGAGGCGTCTGAACCTCCTGAAATGACGAAAATGCCCCCAAGCCCACTTTGGGCTATAAATTGGAACGCAGCAGCTGAAGGTGTTAGTTAGGCTTTTTATTTTTTTCTACTTTACTCTCAATTTTAGTTGTAGTGTAGTTTTTTTAGCTTATTTAGTTTTTGCTTATTTTAACTTTTGTAAAAGCTTTTCTAGCTTATTTGGTTTATTGTAAAAGATCCTTTGAGCTTATTTATGAAAGATGGAGGTTGGTTAATTGCTTATTTATCTTTGCTTATTTTTCCTTCTCTTTTCTTTTGCTTATTCGAATAAGCTCACTTGGGCTTATTTATTTTAATAGCTTATTTTCTAGCATAAAGTTTGTTGCTTTTAGCTTATTCGATTGAATCTAAGCTTATAGATCTAAATAAGCTTTTGCTTATTTCATCTTTTAATCTCTTTTCTTTTCTTTTCTTTTTCAAAAGTGCTTATTGTTTGATTAAGCTCGATTCGAATGCTAAAAAAGGTGTCATGATTCTCCTACTCGACTTATTCATTAAGTCTTGAGCACCTTTATTTTCGAGAGCTTATTATTTAGCTTATTTAGTCATAAAGTTCTAAACTTTACTAGTTTTTCTTATAGCTTATTAAGCTAGGGCTTATTTCGAAGGATACTTGTAGCTTATTTGAGGAGTGGCTTATTTATAAGCTTATATTTTTCATCCTTTCTTCGAAAAAGCCTTGATAGTTTTTTAGCTTATTCTAGTTTTTATTTCAAAAATAGTTTTTTTATATAGATTTAATCTAGTTTTATTTTTACAACGATTAGTTTTCAAAATAGCTTGTTTTTCTAAAAAAGTTTTCATCTGATTAGCTTATTGTTTTTAGATCTAATCCTTAAATATACCCGTCTCTAGTTCACTTGATTGAACACCTTGGTTTCGGGTGGATTAGATCTATAGTTTATAGATCTTATATTTTTAGCTTATTTTCTAGCATAAAGTTTGTTGCTTTTTTTTAATTCTAGCTTATTTTTCTTAGATCTAAATCTTTAAATATACCCGATCCAAGTTCACTTGATTGAACACCTTAGTTTCGGGTAGATTTAGATCTAAAGTTTTAATCTTTTTATTAGCTTATTGTCTTTAGAATAAATTCTAGCTTATTTTGTCTTAATAGCCTAATATTATCTTGTTCATCTTAATCCTTATTTGCTTTTATGTTGATAAAATCTATCCAATTCTAAGGCCGGAGCTTAAGGGTCTTATAAGGTTGATAAATAGATAAAGTTTTGATCTTTATGGTTTTTATGGAAGTAATTAGTAAATAAAGTTGACACTTAAAAAATTAATAGTCAATTTACATACCGTCATTTACTTTTAATGCAATTTAAATACTCGTCATTTATTTTAAAAAGCATTTTACTTTACTTGTCATTTAATTTTTTGCAACTTGTTTTCTAAGGATTTTTATTCGTTAAACCTAAGCCCGCACTTAAGGAACATTTCACGTCACTTAGCAAGCATATTTGTCATTTATATCAATTTTAGTATAATCTTTTAGTTTTTAATCTTAGAATTAATATTAGTTTAATTTTTAGTATAAAAATAGTTTAAAACCAAAACCAAAATATTTGTCATTCAAGCACCAAACGAAACATTCTCATGAATTTCAATTCATCTCTCGCCATGGAAACGACACTCGGAAGATAGACTATTATTTTTCCTAAAGTAATTGTCATATCAAACGGGATACTCTCTATACTACTATTACTATTTGGTATTTTATATATTTTATTATATATATTTATATCGAATCAATGGTCCAATGTAGTCGGTGTGATATCAATTAGGGAACTAAATGTAGTAGATACAAAACTCCTATCGACACCAGTATCAAATAAGATAGAAGCATAGCGGTTGTTTAGAAGGAACGTACCCGTAACGACTTTGAAGTCCGGGTTTGTTCCCGCATTGCCCACCACATACACTTTCGCTGGGGCATTGCCATTCCCACCTTGATTACCATGGTTTTTATTCTTCAACTGCGGGCAGTCTCTCTTGAAATGCCCCTGAACGCCACACTCATAGCAAGTGCCAGCATTCTGAGTTGTTCCGGAGTTCCCACGATTGTTATTATTACCATTGGGACCAGAACTCCTACAGTCACGAGCCAGATGGCCGATCTTCTTGCATTTATTACATCTGGGAGCACATGGCCATTTGTGGTGATAGTTGTATTTTGTACACAAGGGCAATGATCCCGTGTACTCTCTCTTTTCACCAGGCCCAGCAGTGTAAGCCCTCCTAGTGTTCTGCCTCTTGTTTTGTTGTTGGTGCCCCTGATTGTTCCCAGCATTATACTCTAACTTCCTCTTCTGCTCAGCTTGCCTTTCAGTAATAGTGATGAGTTTTTGGTTCATCTGATCATTGGCAAACTCAATTGCCTCCTCCATTGTCTGGGGCCGATATTACATCACATTTCCCCAGATCATATCAGGGAGTCCACCAACATACTTCTCAACTTCATCCGATTTCTCGAAAAACATACGTCCATATATTAGTGCAAGTTCTTGGAAACGCAGAGTGTAGCTCGGGATATCAGTACCCTTTACTTTTAGGTTCTAGAGCTTAATTTCTAACTTCTTGATTTCACCCCTTGGGTAGTATTTGGCTGTCATCATATTTTTCAGTGTCTTCCAGTCCATAGCATAAGCAACATCTTGAGTAACAGCCTTCATGTGGGAGTTCCACCATGTAAGGGCATTTCTAACGAAGGTGCAAGTAGCACAGTTGCTTATGTGGAACACTGATTCCATCTTTTCAAACCATTGGGCCAACACAACTACCCCTTCAGTACCCTTAAAGTTTAGTGGATGACAGTTCAGGAAATCTTTATACGTACACTCACGCGGAGTGCGGGTAGTTCCTCTGTTACCCAATTGCCAGAAGTTGTATCTTCCGTCGCTCATGACCATTAGTGCTGTTTCAAAAGAGTTCATGATTACAAGTTCCGCGGAGACTCTGTGCTTCGAATTATCTGTTCAACATAGCACTTGTCCATAGGGGCAGCAGCCGCAGCCCTTGCAGCAACAGCAACAGCCCTTGCAGTAGCAGAGGATCTCCTTGGTGGCATATTATTCTAAATCACAACAATATAAAACACGTGAGTTTTCATAAACCTCACAACATGACATAGGTACAACATATATATAACAAGATCACATCACCACAGGAATTATATAACATGGCTGAGAAACACACACATAACAGAATTGAGACCGTACATAAATAAAACAACACGTTAATTTATATACAAGATCACAATCACACAGTGATTATATAACATGAACTTGGATCACAACACAATAACAGAATTGAGATCACATGACATAATACAACACCATCATATATAAACTGGAAAACATACATGATTTGTCTGAAACAAGAAATGATAAATACAAGTCCAGCCAACCGGCTAGCTGGGAATAAAACCCATAATACTTAGCGGCCAACAAAATGATAGCTATGAACATGAAAAGTAAACCTAGGCACTACTACCAGTGCCCTCAGGAGCATCCGCACGAGCCTGATCTCTAGCCTGAAGTGCTCGAATCTCGCCTAGAGTCATCGTCAAATGTCCCTGCAGTGATGAAACCTGTGCGGTCAGGGCCGCATCAGTGACTCTTGTGAGGTGATACAGTAATCCTGCATCTGAGTATGAGTCCTATATGCTTGTAGTTCATAGTGAACTGCCGAACTCAACCCAACGGAATGTGCCCAAGCCTCTTAGGAAACCAAGGCCTCCTGATCCAACAGTCGTGCAGTCTTATAGTGAAACTGTCTATCCTCAACCAATCTATCAACTCTCTGAAATATCTGAGTCTGCCTATCCTGAGTATCCTCTATCATAGCATAAATATCATGTGTGTCATGCTCCTGAACCGCAGCAAGCTCGATCACTCTAGCATTGACCCCCTCGAGGGTCGTCGGTGCTACCTCTTCAACAGCCTTTGTCGGGCCTACCCAAACATCCTTAATGCCATAGCCGACCTCCTCGGCTCTCTAACATCTAATCTCGGCATCCATAGTGCCAAAAAACCTATAATCCGCTCTATGACCTCCAGTAGGTCTAGGAGCAGTAGTCGAACTCTCCCATACCTTATACCTCGATGTAAGAGCAGTCAGACATAACCTATTATGAGGTGGTAACTCGGCCTCGGGAATGTCCTCCCTACGGTTGACTGGTGGTGGTATGAACAGTGAGGATGGTAGTGGTGGTAGTGGTGATGATGGTAATGGTAATGATGTGGGTACTTGTGGTGGTAAATGTAGTGATGATGGTGGAGGTTGTAATGATGGTGATGGATGTGCAGGTGCAGCTAAACACCTAGCAAGGCGTTCCTCTGCGGAGGGTGGTGATAGTGAGATGAGTAGTGATGGTGGTGGTGGTAAGGCAAGAAGTCTCTCGGCCTCCTCCTCTGATGGAAAAGGCATAGGTGCCTCGGGTCGGATAGATATCCTAGCAGTGTGCCGTCTAGGTGATGTTACAGGTGTAGGTGCAGCATTATCAGTCTCAAATGCCTCTGTATCCCTAGCTGAGGGAATATGATCAACAATAGGTATAGTAATGATAGAGTCAGCCGAAGCCAGATGCTCATCCTCCTCCTCCTCTGAAGCCTCATCATCGGAGGGCTCATCATCATCATCCCCTCCGTCAGCAGGATAATCAGCATGATCCTCCTCGGGGTCCTCCTCCGGGTTAGAGTCCGCCACATAGCCGGGAGACGGTGGGTATGGTACCTCGGCAGGTGAAGGTGGGTATGGTACCTCAGGTACGTATGGTACCTCGGCAGGTGAAGGTGGGTGCTCAGGACCGGGTACGTAGTCGGGAGACAGTGGGTACTCAGGTCCTGGCACATAGTCCGGAGATGGCGGAGCTACCAGCTGTATAGGGAGTCTATCGTATCCGTACACAATGACTCGTGGAGAACCTCTATCAGACAGCTCCTCGTCAGCTCTTCAAAGTGTAGACAGATGTTTAGGTGACTGTGGATGCTGAAGACATGACAGAATCTGTAACACTCAAATAGAGTTTACATTAGTACATATATAAGACCCATAATAATATACTTAATATATTATAAACACGTATGTGAACCATGCAACATCTAGTATACTCAACTAATGCAACAAGTAGTGTATGAATGAATGTCCCATAAAAATCCCTTTTTATGATGCAATGTTTGAAAACGGTTATAGTCCAAGTAAAAACATTTGACCTGGTTCTCTATAACCTTGGCTCTAGATACCAATCTGTAACACCCCCAAATTGGGTCGCAGCGGAATAATGTGTCCGGGAGCGTTACTTCATAGATCAATAGCACAAGATATGAGAACGACCTCTAAAAGAGTCGTTTGAAATACGATACATTGGATTTATTGAAATTGTTTAATACAAAGCACAACGGCTTAAATTGTTCAACATTGAAATAACAAGATTTTAGATCATAACAAATATCCCAAGATGTAATGACTCCAAATCTTTTATGCATGACTCCCCAAAAGAGTATCCCCAATGTATCCTTAGCACCTCGTGCCTCATTGACCTGAGAAAACATGCTTTAAAACGTCAACATAAAGTTGGTGAATTCATAGGTTTATGTAAAATGTAATGTAGGACCGCAAGATTTTCCCCGTGATAATGCAACAGATGCAAACATCACAAAATGTAATTACGTTTCCCTAAGCTCATGACACTGAAGCTCGACATGTATGAATTGCAATATAAATTGCCAACATTGCCCGTGATGATGTTCTAACCCGCAACATCCTAAATCCGACATGGTATACGTCCGTTGTCCGGTAAACCGGCACAGTGAGCGCTACTCACCCGAACGGGGATGTCAATCCCAAATAGATCTATTTATAACATTCGCGCTCACACAAAGTAATTGACAGTTCATGATAATGGGCTCAGAGGGTTATCGCTACTTAGGCAAACACGTAATCATGTAAAAATGTACACTTGCGTCCAATCGTAAAACAATGCATGTTTCTCACCCCAAAAGTTGTAAATCATTGATATAGTAAAACATGGGGCTATGAACTCACCTCGGTAAAGGAAGTGAATGAAATAAATCAAGTGAATGAAGTATTAAATAATAAAAATAACTTATTATATTATTCACGTGTTTTAGTGTAAAAGTACTACATTATGCTTCCGATTAGTCCACACCTCCTTAAGTGTTTATTAAATTCACTTATGTTTACAAATACCCTTAGGTTTTCCATATTTACGACAACAGTCCCTATGTTTATTAAAATAGAATATTTAGATTTTAAACCCTTAGGTTTCAACGTTTACACCTTTAGCCCTTTAACTTTAGAAAAGTAACACTTTTGGTCCTTATACTTTCAAAATAGTCCCTTATGTTTCAAAAGTGACAAAAACAGTCCCTAGACTTTATAAAATCAGTTTTTGACCAATTTTACCCTTAAGTTCCAAGTTTTACACTTTTAGTCCCTTATCTTACCAAAGTTTCATTTTAAGTCCAAATAAGTTTTAAAAAGTGGCAAAAAGCTTTATTAGCTTACAATAAGCTGTATAAGATGTATCAACTTATAAATAAGCTCAGACGAGCTTATTTAAGCTTATTGGATTTTTGGGTTCGTTAAAGCCCCTTAAGCAATTTAAAGGTCCATTATAGATTTCAAAAGCACAAAAACTCTCATTAAGCTCATTTAAGCTTAATGAAGCTATTGAGCTGATTAATAAGCTTAGATAAGCTTATTTGAGTTTATTGGGCTCGTTAGCCCAATTAACTTAACCCGAATAGCTCCATAATATCTATTAGGGTTTTCTAACATTGTTTAACCTGTTTTTCTAGCTTCAATAAGCTCCTTCAAATATGTTTAAGCTGTTCTTAGCTTATGGCTTATTCTATAAACCAATAAGCTCTCGGTAATGGGCTTTTGGGCCCATTATGAACCCGTTAAGGGTTTTACATGTTTAGGCTTGTTCAATTAAGGTCCATTAGCACATTTAACTTTCAATAAACCCTAACTTTCTGATTTAGCTCATCAATAAGCAGTTATAGCTTATTCGAGCCGTTAGGCCTGTTATTGGGCCTCGCTAGTAGGTTGTCAAGCCTCATATGACCCGAAAGGGTCCATTAGGTTTAGTAGTTGTTTTCTAGGGTTTTTAATATTTTGATTGGCATATTGAATGTTAATAAGCATCAACTAATTATGTTTTAGTAAACCATTAAGCTTATATTTGTCTTTCATGGGTCTTGAACCCAAGACGTGGCTAAACAAGCTTGCCAAAGCTTGTTTAAGCTCGTCTCTCCCACGAGACATAGCTAGGGTTTCTATAACCCATTTCAACGCGTTCCAACAAACCCTAACCCGTATATATCATTGTGTACGTCCCTTAAAGGTCAAATGTAAATTGAGTTTTTCATCCAAGATCAATTCTTCTCTTACACAATAGAAGAATTTGGACAAATTCTTCGTATTCTTATAATTGTGCATGTTCTTTTTCCGACAAGTGGTCACTTGACGACTTGCAATATAGTGCCCCTACGAGTGGTCCTTATCAAACTAACCCTCCTTGCCCCGATGACATCAAAAACTATGTTCAAAAGGAACGGGAGGGTCCTGCCACTCGTATACGTCATGATGTAGTCATTGATGTTGAGGAAAACCAAATTTTAACTTGTGAAATCATGTCAATAATGAAATCTTAGGTCGAATAATTCGTGAAAATGTCTTTTATCTTGGTGGTAACCGGGATTATGTTCCTGCGTGTCTTTTTCATATGCTTTATTGTATCGCTACCTCTACCGATTACAATCTTGCATATTTTATTGCAAAAAAATGAAGTTTGTCACTAAACAACCTCGGTCAATTCTACCATACGGTATATTATTAACTCGATTGTTTAAGTATGTCATGTCCGAGAGTCCCAAATTATCAAATGATCATTATGTCTTGTATGATCGTGTCATGTATCCTCTTATCGCTCAACAAGAGTGAAAGACTCGAAAGGATTATGGCACGAGAAGAGGTCGCTCCTCCACTTCCTTTTCATCCGCCTTCGATCAACTATCCTCCTCTCATCTCAACGATGATGATAATGATGGAAATGACGAAGGGAGTTCGCATGCAAGCACTCCTTTTCCCACTTATTTTGTTAATTCATTGTCAAATGACACTTCTCAAATCTTTTCAAAATCCACCCAATATTGACCCAAACATGGAAGAAATCTATACTCATCAAACCAAAATCCTCAACCGTCAAGCCCAATTACTAGATGAGCAACGTGATGGAAGGGAAGGGCATTAAGAACTTATAAAAGAAGAAAAAGAAGTGAGCAATTTGGATAATTGCTATAAGACAATTTAATTACTATTGCTACTTAATTATGATTATTGGTACTTGTTTTTACTATCTATGCTTTGGTATTTAACTTATGCTATTTGGTAGGATTTTTAGAAGTTAGTTTGGGCAACGTAATTTGCCTTAGATGATTGTTTCATTTTATCATCCTAAACTTATTTTCATGCTTTTGACACTCTATGCTACTTACTAAATTTATGATATTATGCATGCTTATTTGTTTCATAATCACATGCCTATAATTGCTTCCCAAATAGTATAGCTAGCCTTTAAATTTGAAAATCTTGGAAGTAAAGCGTGCGATTAGATGATTCTTGAAGAAATAGATTTGGCTGCAAAAGACTTTCCAAGATAGCATGATTCTGCACAGGATTGAAGGTTTGGAAAATTGGGAAAAATCTTCTTTTTTCCAGAGAACAACCCTCATAAATACTAGACGGCCCCCCATACATATCTGGGACCACCAACATATTTATGGGACCGTCATCAGGCATCACGAGATTATTTAATGTATCGCTCCTGATTTTTTGTGCAGTTGACTATCCACTCTATACCAGTTACAATTCCCTTCCTGCATTTGTTAAAAAACCATTTTGGATCAAATATGTTCACCTTCTTCATGCCTTACATCTTTAATCTACTACCTCCAAAATAAATATCATCACCTTCACTCTATTCATCATTCTTACAATCATCTTCTTCACTTCTCTTCTACTTCCATGGCTTCCACTCAAGCCTCCTCTTCTAATCCCTTCAAGAAGATCAAACTAACCATCATTCCACCTAGACAACTCTTTGTTGACCTAACTAGTGAGGAAGATGGCACTACCACACCTTCTCCTATAACAAAATCCTCATCTCCCTCTCCACCAAATACACCATCAAAAACTCCATCAACCAAAGATACATCTTCCACCTTCTTCCTCATTTGAATCAAAACCACAATCTTCACCTCCTTCTTTAAATGATACACCCTCTCCTAAACCATCCAATCCTTTTCTTGATGATATCATGGATGCTCCTTCAAGATCTTCAAACCCAGTTCCACTCCAAAGTCATCCTTTGTTAGGTCTTTATTTTAGGATCAATAAGCAATCAAGTGTATGTTTAGGTGTTATGTATGCTTATTGAAATTATAGATAGAAAGAGAATTATAGAAATTAGAGAGAGAAAGTGGGAGGAGGAGGAGTAGAGAAAATAAGAAGGATTGGATTAGAAGACATACCTCACTAATAAGGTAGGGACGGGGTATTTATACCCAAATACAAGGATGCTTTCGTAGCTCTTGTCTTTTAGACTTTGGCTATTTAGCCGGGTCTCGTGACTTTATTTTAGTCACGAGCCTTTCACCTAAACTATTACACAATATTATTTCTCTAATTATTACAAAAGTCGATCTTAATAAGATTGTTACTTTTTTATTCCTAACAATCTTCCCCTAAGGGGCGATCATTGAGATCTCTCTTTGATTGCATTAATGATCTTCACTTTTTATTCCTAACAATCTCCCCCTAAAGGATGATCATTGAGATCTCTCTTGTGACCTGAACTTGATCTTAATGCTCTTCATCTTGAGTCATGATGTTAATAGTGGGTCTGTTCCAATCATGTCTAGTGATCTTGTGATCTTGATCTTTTCCATTTTTCCTTTTGACTTTGCCTTTGAGATCTTTTCATATCATCATTCTTTATCGTGAATCCATCTTGATTTGTCTTTTGAAGCTTCTGACCAACATACTCATGCTTTTCTTGACATCTAACAATCTTCCGCATATATAACTCTTGACTTGATCATAAGCTTGATGATTTGAGGAAGTTCTTTGATTTATTAGAGTTGCGGAAGTGTATCTTTGACCTTTGAGTATGAGTAATGAAGGTATGAATATGACGGTGTTCTTGTTTCTGAAAGGTAGAGATGTTGTTGATGTTGTTGTACATAAATGTATATTCTGAGTTGATTTCCCCTCAGTTCATACTGCATGACTACAAGCATTTCAACTGCTTCCCCCCAAACAGACAACCATTAAAAGCAAATTTGAAACTTTAATGCAGATGACATTTCTTCTGAATATAGTGGTTAAAGCTCGTAGCCTAATTTGTAGAAGATGAAGTAAACCACACTTAGCAGCAAACCTGACTTCTTAATTGCAGATTAGTAGTCAATCCATTCAGGAGAACATGCAATACATCAGCTTATTCAAATTCATATACTTTACACAAACAACTCATAAAAGATAGAAACTATAACCTCCACGTCAATTAAGTCTCGGATGTTGTATACACCAATGTCAATTAAGTCCTAGATGTACACATTTCTTCCCCCTAATTGTTGCAATCTATCGAACACTTCCTTTTCTTCCCTCTGATTATATTTGATGACCATCAAAATAATCATATCCTGTTTACGCATGAATATTCGATATTAAAGTCATGTGTGAAGCATCATAAGTACGGTTTATGCATGAGAGTCAACTGCCAAATTTAATTCCAACAATCTACCCCTATCAATCTTGTGACTTTGTAAGAGACCTTGGTAATTCAACAAATCACTTGATTAAATCAAGGAAATGTTGTTTGTGTTTTTCAGAAACAAATTCTGAAAGAACACAATAACTACTAGATCGCTTAGATTGCTAGTTAACAGTTATTTAAATCATTAAAAATCATTTTTTTAAATTAGTGACCTACGTTCAGTGCTGGCTTGATGTTAGCACTGATAGGATTTCCATTTAATCATTATGAAATACTTAATTTAAGTATCACTCTTGAATGTTTCGGCAATGTCACTCAGACGTACAATGTCACATAAACATATAAGCGACTCACGTACTATTTGTATCATTGATGTTTAATACAAATGTACTTTTGTGTCCAATGTGAGATTTGATGATATGATCTCATTTGGCTCTAGACTCAATTAGTGTGATTTGGTTTTAGTGATCAGAGGCTCGAGCAGACTACCACCTTTTCAATATCAACATTCTTAGAATGAGAAGTCGATAGATCGTTTGTTTAATCTTTGTGACAATGAAACAAGATTCTTTTGAGAGAAACTTGAGTGGCTGGGAAGGGTTGTGCATTGCATCACTGGGTCCATGGTGTCTTTCTTCAATACCAAATATCATCTTTGTGATATTTGATAGATTATGTATTGACCCGATTTCTGCCTAATGTTTGTGGAGGGCTTCTTTCTTTTCACCCTTTACATAACTTTTCTTTTTCATTCTTCAACCCCTTTAATGTCTACTACTACGTCCAGACTATCATCATTTTTGTGAATGTTTCGATGAAGCTCATAGCCCTTAGTTGACATTATTCTAATTGTCATTCAACTCCATCATACCTAAGGACTTCTTATTCTATGTATGGAATGTCCCTGGGTAGATCCCTTCATTTCTGGTTGCATCATGGGATAATACCTGACCTTACCACCTTATTACTTCCTTGATCATCATGAGGTAATTGGTTGTTGAGTATTAAGATCGCAACCATAAACCATTTTAAAATCAATCAAAGTGTTTGATACAAATTAAAACTTTTAACACTTTGAAAGTTTCACTTTTGAGAAATACTCCCCCTACGCATGTGCATCATAATATTGAAAGAGTTTTGCACAAGGAGAAGAGAGTTTCACACTTGAGTCAAAGACGATAACTTTAAATCCAATTTTCATTGAAAGTTTTACTTTTTGAGAAATACCCCCCCCCCTACACTTATGCGTCATAAATGAAAGACTTTTGCACAAAAAGGAAATATTTGATTACACTTTGAGTCTTTAGATCACTTTTCAATCCAATTTTCTCCCCCTTAAAAATAACATACCATATGATATTTTTTACATCAATGGATTAAAATAGCTATATCAGATTTTTAAAGCACATGGGAGAAAACGGATATAGCATGATTTTTATTTGGAACATTTGAGAATGTTTTAAACAAATTTGAAACACTAGTTGTGGTCCTAAGTATGTCGATATCTAAAATGGATGGTCAGCAGATTGCTCACTCCTCATCCTATTAAATTCAGGAAACGGTCATAACCAGACACAATCTTCACCATTTGCACGCTTATTGATATATACCCACTTGACAACAACTATTTTTATATTGATTATTATTCATTTGTTTAAAAAACATTTTATTTTATACCCCTCCTCAATAATAAAAAACTTCATTTTGTATGCCACTACAATTATATTGAGAGATAGAGTGAGTGTTGAGCACATTATTTAGAAAGATTTTAAATTATCTTTGGAGAATTCTTGAAAAATAATGCTTAAACACTACTTGTTTTGAAAGCTCTACTTTAAAAATATATCAAATGAGTTAACGAGGAAAGGAGTGGACACAATTTAAAAGATTTTGAAAAATCTTTTTGAAAAATTCTTGAAAATTATGTTCAAGTCGATGTAAAGAAGTTGAATTCCAATGAGGGCTTGAAATCGGTGTTTCGTTAGAAAACAACTCTCGTGGAATCAACGGAGTTTTAAAATTCCTTTTGATTTTCCATTGAGTATTGAAACTCGGTGTTTCTTGAGGAGTTTTAAATCCTGTTGATGAAGAAGATTTCCATTTGTTAATGACATTTTGGGTGAAAATATCTGAATATTTTATTTTTGAAGTGTTTGAAAATCTTCCTTTCTTGTTGGTGTTCAAAGCACAATCATTCTTGTTTTGCATCGAAAGCATTTCTAATTTGGAATATTTAAAATATTTTAAATGACTTTGCATTGGTCTCCACACTTGTTTTACCGGTGTAAAACGAGAGTGTGGAGTTACAAAAACTTGATCCTTTTCTTATAAAGCACTTTTGGTAAAAACCTTTTGAGAAGTAGGTGTTTCAAAAACTTGAGATTTCTTAGGAAAACTCCTATCTTTTTTCAAAGAATAGGTTGTAAACTGAGAAACCCTTTTTGAAAATGGTTTTGAAGATTCACCCGTGTGAACCTTTTCCGAAACACTTACTTTAGGTTTTGAAGAGTTTGAAACTTTGATTTTCCTTTTTGTCCCGGTTAAGAAGAATCAAACTTAACTTTTAAAGCATTATGTAAGGTTCTCAAATCCATGGTACTTCTTTTTATAAGTAAACGAATAACTTGTGATGCTAATTTTGATTTTAAAGACTTAATTTGTTTCAATAGCTGATCTTTTTCATTTTTGGGCAAAGACTGTGTAGTGACTGGTTTTGACAAATCCTTTTTGCATAACAACTCTAGGAACAAACCATGATTTTGAAATTCGAGAATTTATCAAGAGTTTATCAGCAGGTGGTTTTCCCAGAATTGAAGGTATATCAAACTTAGTTTCCATAGACTTCCCTTTCAGATTTTCTAATTGAGCTCTCAAATGATTAATTTCTTTCAAAAATTGGATCTATTGTCAGCTTTAGAATCATCAACCTTTACAAGCCAATTATCGTCCCAGAACAACTTCGTAAATAGAAGTTTTTTCAAAATACGCCCTCGAATTTTAGCCGTTTCTGTTTGACAATTCAAGCTTGACATCATCATAATCTTTTGTCAGGTTTGGATTTAAAACCTTTCAAGCTCGAGCCATGCTGTGTTTGAAGCTCACAATCTGCATTGTCACAGGAAGACTATTCTCCCCCGATTCCTTTTCAAGTTCAGAAATATTACTCTCAGCAATTAAACTTGGAGAGGAATCATCTTTACACAAAATATGATCAAACGCTAATTTAGACCTCAAAAATTTCATCCTCGTTTTGTCTTACTTTTGTCCTTTTGATGTCTTAACTCTTGTTTTTATTGAATCAAACAAATTTTTGTAACCACTTCCAAAGTGTTCATTCTCTTTACGCAATGACACCACTTGAATGTTCCAACTCACTGATTTATGTTTCAATCTAACAAAATCGACCCGTTAACTTTGATATTATCACTTTGAATATTCCTCAATCCTTGAACTAAAATTGACACAAACAAATTCTTTATAAGTTTGTTTCTAATAGTTCATTTTAACGATTTGTAACAATGCCAAAAAATTCTTCATTTTCTATTTGCCATGTTTTTTTCAAAGAATTATTTTCTTGTAGACTTAGCGAAGGTGATTCAAAAGCAATACTTTTTGCCTCTAATTTTGAAAATCTTTTTCCAAGTCAACAATTATTTTTGACATCTTTTCTGTGACATCAAATGCATCATTACAAAACGTATCAGCAGTTTTACTATTATTTGAAACATCTTTTGTGTAACACCCCCATTTTTATAATATAGCAGCGGAAGCTAATCCTTGGTATTACTTTTCCATGGATACAACAATCATAATCATAAAAACAACTTTAAAGAGACTTGTTGGAAAAATTTAGTTATCATTCATTTAAATTAGAGTTTTACAAAATGCAGGTCCCCCAAAATCTAAAACATCATGTTTGAATGATAAGAGTTCAGCCATTTTCGAGTCCATGCCAATCCGTGCTGCAACTTGCTTAATTACCTGAGATAAACATGCTAAAAAGGGTCAACACAAAGGTTGAGTAAAATTCATAGGTTTGAAATGTAATGATTGAATACAAGTTATAATGGAAATATTGGCATTACTGGGATAATTATCATGGAGAACATTTAATATCATGGAGAACCGTATTATCATGGGAAAATAGTTGAATATTATATGGTTGAATGCAAGTCATTATAGTGGTAATAATTGCAACAAATACAATTATCATGGAAAATCAGGGTAACATTATTATCGTACCTAAGCACATGACCATCAATACATTAACAGGGAAATCACCGTAGGATTGGTTAAGGAACATAATGTCCCCGTGGAAAAGAATAACTTGCCAAGGTTACCTATTTTAGGACAAATAAAGTGCGTTGGCTACCCAAGCTTGGGTATACAAATGGAACCTCACCCCCAATAGATTCTATACACAATATTTGTCGCGTTCACAAGATCCGCAATGCAAGTAATTAATGATTCATGAAATGGAAATAATGCATTGACGCTACTTAGGCAATAATATAAATCTGGATACATACATTTAGAAAAACACTTGCATTCAAAGGATTATTATCATGTATTCACAAGTTTATAAAGTATTTTAAAAGATTGAAATATGGGGTTATGAATTCATTAAGTCTTTGAAAAGTAATCACATTGTTATAAGTATATAAAAGATTTGTAACAAGCATGTATCTCCCCTCAGCGGGGTTTATAAAACATGTAAATAATTAAGGCGAGGTATGAACTTCACCTGATAGGTAGATGTAATAAATATTCTGAAATGAAAGCTGACGACCTTATCACAATCTTAACACAGGGAAGGTTGATAATAGGTCAAATGATAGTAAACAAGCCACGTCAAACAACCTGAGTAAATATGTCAAGTCTTAGGTAGATTTACTTTAGAACTTGGTTTAAAGCATATGAGTTGATTGAAGAGTTGGAAATTATTGTAATCAACCGTTCGTAGGCCATCAAAAATTCAGAAGTCACTAGTAAACGATGTGAGAAGCTAAAGGCACTTTAAATCGTAACCTAACAACTCAGTCAGAAACGAATACCAAGAAAAACCTCTTAATATTGAAGCACCTTTATATTTTGGTACAAATTAGCTTCCGGGATGAGTACACGGTTTTTAATGATGATGCGTTTTATTCAATTTCTTTTCGTGAAATGTTAAGCATCGTCAAGCGTTAATTAACGTTATGTCTGGTAATGTTTTGGATATGATTTTATACTTTTTTCAAAATATTACATTTTAGACCCTGGGGTTTGAAAATTGCAAATAGGTCCTTGGAGTTTGCATTTTTACGACTTTTGGTACCTTCAACTTATGAAAGATATACCAAGTAAAAACCTTGGACTTTGAAAAGTTACATAATAGAAGACCCCTATGTAATAACTATGATAAGATGACACTTTAGTCCTTATTATTATAAGTTTCTGAAAGTTACGATATATACCCCTTGCATGGATTATAATTTACAAATATGTCGCAGAATTGTCGCGCGTCGCGAGTCGAGCGAAGTTTAATTAACATTTCATTAGACATTTATAAAGTTATAATAAACCAAAAATATGAAGATTTAAAACACAACATAAGTATTAATTTAACGATTCGTTCAATTAAAAAGTAAAAACGGGTCAACATTATGGGATTCAAAATGAAAACAGCGCGGGGTTTAAGGTCAAATTCTCTTATGACTTATCAAAAGCAACCTATTTTAACATTATAATACTTATTAGGATGATTTAAACAAAATTTTACAAGTTTCACTCATAGTATTAAGTAAAAACAATGAAATTAGTGTTTCGGGTGTAACGGTTTGGATCAAAAGGCATAACACTTAGGTTTTTGAGTCAAAGCTTATATTATGATTTTAGCAAGAACAAATTAACATTATGATGTTACACTGAGCAGAATATAAAGCATCTATGAACCTGGTTATAAGCTTATAGCTTGGAAACGGGTCAGAATCAAGACTTTCGGCTTCGTACGGCTAGAGTAACGACTCCGGGGCTTCGTTTCTTGGTTTCTTTTGCTTCCTTTCTGTACTTGAGACTTCTTAAGATCTATTAGAATCCTATTGAGCAGGAAGTGTGCTACTATGAAGGGTTATAGAGGAGAAGTGTGGGATGAAAGTAAGAATGAACACATTATGCCCCTATTTATACCCATTTGAAGTATAATGAGTAGCAAGTTAAAAGTTAAATTAAAAGTAAACGCGTACCGGACTAAAATAAATAGTGAAGAATAATAAGAGTCGTAAAATGACAAGAAAATCTGAAATGTTACAAACCACATATACATATGACCACTTACTATTCTTTCCACATCAAAGTCCCTTGATAGACTACACTCCATCAACAGTATAGAATGCCCCTCTAACAAAGTATGTACCGACTTCCCTTTGTAAAACCTGGATCGCGACGCCATCAAAGTATTCCCACTCTCATCCCTAATGATCTTCATACCAAGTAATTTTGTTTTGCTTTATCCAGCAAAGCCTTGGTAACCTTGACGTCGACCTTGCATCCACAAGAAAAAACCATACCAGGTATATAGAGAAATATATGTATGAACATATCTGGTGTATACTTTAGTAATAGTCATCGTTGTCGTCATTGGTTTTCCTGCAACCGTTGCTAAACATATACACATCTGACTAAGCATTCGTATCTTCTTTCAATTCAGCCTTTCACTTGAAAATCACCACATAAAAAACTGTATAATATAAAGTAAATGACTCACGTGCATATATCTTCTCTAATTCAGCAACCACAAAAGCAACCTCGTTATTGTCTTCTCTATACCTGAATAGTTCCAGTGTTGAGTGTTGCTCTCTATCACATGCTGAATGATAATCCATCAAATCATTAGTTTGTACTTCATATGAACCAGCTACATGACCAACATTCCCTCAAGGTTCCATCTCAAATGTATGATCCTCCTGCGGTTTCACCTCAAACTCAACTCCCTGCAAAACCTGCACTAAACTCGTACCTACACCACAACCAATGAAAGTTATTAAAACCCGTATTCATGTAAAACACTACCTTTGAAGTAACGCCATCTAACCTCCAACACTTAATACCCACTATACCTTTACGGTATCCCATGAATATGCACTTCACCTTAACCACTACTAGAATCCCTTTGTTTAATAGTAGCAAGCCAACAAAAAAACCCAACATATCTATAGTCGTCTTGAATCCAATCACTGATGATTTGAACTATTCACTAGATATGTAGACATGATTTTATATCTGCCTAAAAAACCTTAGACAAACCAGACTGAATCATAAAAACAACTTACCTTAGCCAAGAGTGTTAAGTTCATCCCCTCAACCAACCCATTCTGTTGATGTAACTCTCCGACACCTAAATGTCTAGTAACCCTACTCATCATACATTATTGTATAGGCCATTGATTACAAGAATCAAGAACATTACCCGTCTTAATCTTCTACCTAATATGAAATTCTCCTAACTGCCTCCTAGCCTTCATTATCTTCCTGGTCACTGCCTGACTGTCCATGGAATATACGTAATTAGCTCTTCTTATTCCTGATAGGGGGACCAACGGATTCTTTATAACCTTGATCCTTCCCGACTGCATCTTTATGGTAAAATCTCTTTTTTAAGAGTGCCCTACGATATCAAGTTTTTTTAATTCCGGAACAAACCTAACGTTGTCCAACACAAAACTTGAACCATTCCTCATTTGTACTCGAACCTTACCCGTCCCCTATAAATGGCATTCCCTTCCATCACCAAATAGTACATTACCACCGTCATACTCCTCAAAATCAAACAAGTAATCTATGATGTATGTCATATGGTATGAGCCCCTTGAATTCATGATCTATTCTAACAGTTCAACACTTATAGCTATCATAACATCAGACTTGTCAAACCATCAGCTCTAGAATCTTGATACCTGATCTTCATTCCTGACAACACCTTAAGAATTATTGTGATTATACATGGTACAGTCCCTCTTCAAATGCTCCTCATACCGACATATACAACACTTGACTTTACTGCTTCTTCCCCATGACTTTGATGTTGGTCCCACTTTAACACTTCTATAGATCGAATTCCTTAAGCTTGTTTAAGGTTTAGTTATATTCGATAAATCTAACACAACTATAGTAGAAACTTTGTGTGAATGTATTAAAGATTATGCGGAATCTAATCTTTAATAAGAAGAATTTTCAATGGAACAGTAAAACACAATAATTCAACAAAACATAAAAGCTCCAATATTATTAAGCAAATAATACGAATACTCTCAAAGTATTAGGGTTACAAAGACCTTGAAGCTATGAACTATACGACTTTGTATATTTTTCTGTATATGATTGTTATTGACGCTTACAATACTTTTCTAAGTAATCATAATCTTCTAAATAAATAACTTATACATATCTTTTACCAAAATATCTCATACAAATCACATAAGCAGTACTAACTAACTCAGCAGTACTAACTTCTTCACTAGCAGCATTAACTCCTTCAGCAGCATTAACTTTGTACTAGCAGTAGTAACTTTTGTACTAGCAGTACTAACTTTACACTAGCAGTAGTAACTACTTAGCAGTTTTTCTTCTAAGTCTCTGAGCAGTCTTAACTTCCACTAGCAGTAGTAACTTCCTCTAGCAGTAGTAACTTCCTCTAGCAGTAGTAACTTTGTACTGACAGTTGTAACTTCACCAGCAGTCTTAAACACTTAGAATAATTTTCATTGAAATTCTTCAGCAGCACTAACTTTGACTGAGCAACATTAACATCAATAAGAACATCAGTAATTCCAAACAGCATCAATAAGCTTTTAATCCCAACAATCCTCCCCTAAACTTGATATTTATCTCCAAAATCATCAAGTTTCTTCATTGAAAGCTTCATTAATCACCAGGAGGATGCTTCCAAACACTTCATTGATTCTTAAGCTATTTTGTGAGAAGTTTAAGAAGCTGATATGCCATTTCACTGAAATGATCACATTGAAGCTTCTTGTTTAACATATCAGTAATTGTAGCAGGTGTAAGGGGATATCTCTTTTCTACCAGCATGTGAATGTGCATATGTTGCATCCTTAAGGAATGAACTCTACATGAGTCATATAGTTTCCAATCTAACACTCTGTAATCCTGTTGATTCCTCCAGACTCTGTCTTCAACATGTGGTTCAAACATTGTCTTTAAATCTCCCCATAGAATCAAATCTAAGTCCTCCACTAGTCTTGTTGATCCATATTTAGCTTTTACCAATTTCCACAGAGTTTCAAAATCTTCCTTGTCAAAGCTTTTGAGCATATGACTGAAGACTAAGTACATCTTTAAACTTCCATCAGTTCTGATGATCTGGTAATAGTTTTTCTTTCCTTCTTTATGAATCTTCCAATCAACAATGGTTGGAGGCTTAGTAGCCAAAGGACTAGCATCAATTGCTACTTCCTCTTCATCAGGAACAATTTCCACGAGCTCTTTAATCTTAGTTGCTTCTTGATCATCATCCACTTTAGCTGTTTCTTGAACATCATCCACCTTTTTCTTTTTAGTGACCTCTTGTTCTAGCTCATCTCCTGCTCTCTTTGAACTACCTTCCACCAAGTCTGTTCTATAATCCACAAACATGTTCACCCTTTTGAAAGTTTTGTCAAACAATTCTTTGATAGACTTAAAGTCTTTAGATTTCAAGTCTTTGTGCTTCCAACCTTCCATGTTCGTAAGGTAGGTAATCATGCTCTTCTTCTGTTGAGTTTTGGTTGGTGGTTTGTTCCTCTTCTCTTTTGCTCTTTTAGCTACAAAGTGTTTTCTTTTTTACTTTAGTAGTTCTTTAAACAATGTGGCTTTTTGTGAACTGCTCTTGTTTTCTTCTTTTGCTCTTTTAGCTGCAAAGTGTTTTCTTCTTTGTTGTTGTTCTTCAGCTTGTAGTCTTTGAGCCAACTGGTAATCAGAATCAACCTTAGCCCGAATATCATCCCATTCTTTAGTCAAGGCTACATTGGCTTTATCTTTCTCCCTTGCAAGTCTCTCATCTTCATCAAACTCAGCTTGTAATCTGATAGCTTCTTGTTCATCAAAACTGATTTGATCTTTCTTCTTCAAAGGCTTCTCAGGTTCTACCATAATTCCTTTGCCTTTGTCCTGAACTTTTGCCTGTGATGTTTATGAGGAAATTGTTGTTGTTGTAGATGTACCCAACTCAGTAATGACAATTCCTTTCCTTGGAGTTGGAATTGTAGCAGTTGTTGTAGTTGTAGCAGCACTAACCTTTGTACTGGCAGCACTAACTGGTACACTTGGCTCTTCTACAACATTGGCTTTTACCTTGGGTTTTACACTTTTCAAAGCAGCAAGTGCTTGAGCCAAAGTAACTTCATCAACAGTCAAATTCACATCTTTGGTAGCAACTTTTTGTTCTGCTAACACCTCATCATCAGTCAAAGTATTTACATCAAACATATCAGCATCATCTTGATCATTAACCAGGGTAATGTCTTCATCAGCATCAATAGCATTTATCCTCCCCTGTTTGGATGCATCCTCACCTAAACTTTCTTCATCTCTAGAGGATTCTACCCTAGCTGTAAGACCAACTTTGTATAACCTTTTAAGCCCATGAGTTCTTGACCTCTTTTTCTGTTCAAGCTTCTTGACCCTCCTCTTTAAACTAACAATCTCTTCAGCTTGTGTGGTCTTTGTCTTTTCCAAATCAAGAACTCTTGTTTGTAAATTGGTACATAATTCCATCAATTCATTAAGTTTCAGACTATCCTCACCACTTCGAAGTGTGTTACCTCTTGCGAGCAGTGGATCATTGGAATGTTTAGATACATTCTCAAACCTAGTTTGAGCAATAGTATCCCCCATGGTTTCTTGGCGCCTGGGACCACCACCTGAAGTAGTTCCTAGGGAACTAGATTCATTAGGTGTTGCCTTGGATCGGGTCTTAGCTATGTTACCACTGCCCTGCTCTGCTTCTAAGCTAGAAGCAGTAGTAGCAGTGCTCACCAAACTATCATCCAACTCCTTATAGACAGCCTCATCTGCTACATGTTCAGTAGGACCACTAGACTGAGGTATTTGAGTATCCTTTGTCTTTGGCTTTCTAGGTTTTTGTTTCTTTTGAGGTTGAGATGTTGATGGTTGAATAAAAGTGGGTGTGTGATGGTGATCAGTGGGATTTGCTGAACCTTCACCCATTTATGCTTGATCTTGTACCACCATTGTTTGGAATAATGGTGTTTCCCTTCTAGAAAAACCTTTCCCTACCCTCATATTCCCAAATATCTTCTTAGTGTGAGAGGGTGCAATATATATTCTGTTGTGAGTAGGCATCCCTTTAAGTTCTTTATCCAAAAAGACTTGTATAAACCTTGGATACATCAAAAATTTGCCCACATTATCTAAGTTCTTCACCATACTTTCAAAAATGTATTTTAAAAAGTTGAACTTCTGGTTTGTAGCTAAACAGATAATTGCAGATGCCATAGTGCTACTAAACTCATTTCATGCAGTAGTCTTAGAACTTAGGCATTGTAAAATAGTATGAATCAGAAATTTCCATTGTGGGGAAAAGAATGCCTTATAGAAAGTAAGCTTCTGTGAAATTTTCTCATACCCCATCAGTGTAAGCTGTTCAAAGATGGTAGAATTGGGTAGACAATCAACACCTTCAGCATCTTCTAGTTGAAGATCTCTTCTCATAGTTGATTCAGTTATTATTATCTTCTTTCCATCCACAAGGTCATGCAACTGTACTTCCCCATTGACAGTTTTGGCTTTGACAATAGACCATAACTGTTCTATGCACGAAATGTATATAGTGGGATTGATCGTTAGTGCATATTATATAGGGTGTGCATTAGAAAATCCACAATTTGTCAACCCTTTACTTTCCTGTGGGTTAGACAAAAACGCGACATATTATGAGTTGTGGCAAACTTTAGATTTGCCATAAGTGTTGGGTTTTGATATTAGGATAGTAAAATTGGTAGGGTTATGATTAGAGAGTATTTTAAAAGATTGAAATCGATAATGATTGATTAGAAACCCTTAATCCAAATATTTATAGAAAATACCCTCGAACAACATTAACTTTAACCCAGCAGTATTAAGTTATGCCTAGCAGCATTAACTTTTACCCATTTCAAACAACTTTCCCACTATCAATCTAACACTTTTGTTTGCTTTTCTTGCAAAATGTTAGTCCAAAAACCAAGAAAACACAAGCCATAGCAATTTTCACAATTATCACAGTATTAGTTATACCTAGCAGTATTAAGTATAACAACAGTATAACTCAGTCATATTAAGTAAACAGCGTACTAATTTGTACCACCCACCTCCAATTTTATTACATATAGCAGCGAAGCTAACTTGGGTATTTTACTTCCATGGTACAACAGTCATAATCATGAGAAGAACAATCAAAAAGAGTAGTTAATAAAAATAAGTTATCATTCATTATTTTCTTCAGAGATTTTTACAAAAGAGAGGTTGTCCAAATCTAATACAACATTAGAATGATAACAGTTTTTCACCTCTTCGTGACTTGTCACTCTCCAATCCGTGCCATTAGTTACCTGAGATAAACAATGCTAAAAAGTCAACACAAAGGTTGATGAATCCATAGGTTTTAGAGTAATATAATGTTGAATGCAAATGCGATATGTGTGTTACGTTGATGTACACCCATATTGAAAACATATTTTATTATGCCATTAGCTCATGAATCCAATGCCTTAGGTTATAATGATAATATTGCCTCAGCGGCACCTCGCAAAATACACCCGCGTGAATCTCTAATGACGTCAATTGGTTACCCACGTAACTGGGTACACCAACGGGGAGTCCAGCCCAAATAGATCTATTCACATCATACGCGCTTACTACGGAGAGTAATTAACGGTTCAAGATTATGGGGACTTAAAGGCAAAGCGTTACTTAGGCAATTAGAAATTGAAATAGTATTAAAATAATTGCCTTCATGGTTTATAGCATTATCCCCCCTCGCGGTTTTAAAAAGTATTGAAATGCAGCGCTACGAACTCAACCTGAACATTTATAGGGAAATGATAGCTAATGTATAGGAATGAAAGTTAATGGCTTCAACATGGCAATCCAGACAACCTTGGGTTAATATATTGGCAAGTCTTAGTTTGATTGTAAATATAAGTTTTTTTTTTGGATATCGATTTTGGTTTGATATAAAAATTTATCATAACACCGTTCGCCATCATAATTTAGAAGTCAATTTTAGTAACGTTTGTGGAGCTATGGGGCACTTTAAATCGTAAACCCAACAACTCAGACAGAACGTAGTACCAAGATGAAACTTCTTAATATGAAGCTCCTAGTATTGTGGTATGATATGGATCCGGACATGATTTTGAAAGCCACATCGATGATTATGATATAAATAAGGATTAGAACATAAGCAGTTTTAAGCTTTTTATTCAATCTCTAGAGATGTTTAAGCACGAGAGCGATTAATTAAAGTTATGTCTGGAAATGTCCTGGAATAATGATTTTGACACTTTTCCAAAATGTAAATTTTAGAACCCTGGGGTTATGGAAATTGCAAGTAGAACCCCTATGGTATGCATGTTAATTTACGACTATGGTCTTCAACTTTTATTGATATACCAAAGTAAACTTATACTTTAAAAAGTGACATAATAGACCCCTATAGTTATAACTTTGATAAAATGACACTTTTAGTCCTTTTAGTTATAAGTTTCTGAAATTTACGATATATACCCCTTGCATGGATTATAATTACAAAACATGTCCAAATTGCCATGCAAGCTTAATTTAACATTTCAATAGTCATTTATAAGTTATAATAAACTAAAATATGAAGATTTAACACAACATAAGTTTAATTTAACGATTCGTTAAGTTAAAAGGTAAAACGGGTCAAATTAGGGTTTCAAAATGAAAACGCGCGGGTTTTAAGGTCAAATTCTCTTATGACTTATCAAAGCACTTATTTTAACATTATAATAGCTTATTAGGATAGGTTATAACAAAAGTTTACAAGTTTAACTCATAGTTTAAGTAAAAACATGAAATTAGGGTTTCGGGTGTACGGTTTTGGATCAAAAAGGCATAACACTTAGGTTTTTGAGTTCAAAGCTTTATATTATGATTTTAGTAAGAACATATGAACATTATGACGTTACATGAGCAGAATATAAGCTTATAGAACCTGGTTTAAGCTTATAGCTTGGAAACGGGTCAGAATCGGGACTTTCGGCTTTGTACGGCTAGAGTAACGACTCTCGGGCTTCGTTTCTTGGTTTCTTTTGCTTCCTTTCTGTACTTGAGACTTCTTAAGATCTATTAGAATTCATATTGAGCAAGGAGTTGCTACTATGAAGGGTTATAGAGGAGGAAGTGGGGGATGAAGAAGAATGAACACATTATGCTCCTATTTATACCCATTTGAAGTAGCAAGGAGTAAGCAAGGGTTATGATCTGGTCTTGACACATAGAGGGTCTAGGTTATGATGTGTAGAAGCTAGGAAATCAATGGTGGAGGTCTATGAAGTAGCTTTGATGAGGTGTTTGGGGTTGGGGTATGCCGCGGCTGAAGTAGGCAAGAACAAGGCCATGTGCTTTTCAAATTTGACCAAGGATAAGTCAAAGTTGCTTAGTAAGCTGCTACTATGATTCTAGAAGAGGTTCACATTGGTTATTTGGACTTGGTAGCAATTTAGAGGGGTCAAAATGGTCATAGAAGTAAACCGGGTCTATTTTGGGTTCGACGGGTTCTTCAAACGGTCTTCAAAGGTTTTATACAAGTTACATTGTGTTATAAATGATACAGGAATGATAAATAGGTTGTTAAGGTCTGGTATTAAAGTAATTAGCAAAGATTAGGAATAGGTTTGGGTTAAAAACGGATTAAAATTGAAAAATGGGAGTAACGGTTTTCACTAGGCTCGTTGTAGGGTTTTCCTTGACTTTCTGGCGTATATTTTGCATACTCTTGATTAGGAATGATGGAATATAAATCCTGAGGGCTTTTATAATAATTATTAATAGAATATGGTCGTTGGTTAAGTTACAATGGTTTGAAATAGAGATACACGGGTCAAAAACACAATTAGGTCATAATTAGGGTTATCCTGGATCGATAAGGGTTTTTCTAGAGCTATTGCTTCCTTTCATATTGCCAAGTAAATGATAGATGATGATTTGTAAACTTATTTTATGAGTTTACAATGGCCCTTGTTGGTTTGGTTTAGAATGGTTTTTAAAACAAGTTAACGTGTTAAATGAACCAATTAGGTACATTAAGGGTTTTCTAGGATAGTTTTAACAACAAGTGAAGTAAAAGTGATGAATAATGATGAAATAATGATTGAATAGGAATTGAATGATTGTTAAATAATTATTCAAAACTTATTTTGAGTGTTGGTTTGGGTTTATAATGGAGAAAATCCCAAGGGAACAGTCATGGTTTAAAACTAGCTCAGTTTTAGGGTTTTAGAGTTTTTGAATTAGGGTTTTGAGTGCATAAAAGATGTATGAAAGTTTAAGAATAAATATTTAGGGTTTAATACATTTGGTAAATGAGTGTAGTAGCTTGTACACAAGTGTGTGAAGAATAGAAATGAAAATGGAGGTAAAACAGGCTATTGTAGAGATCATGCTTAATGACCTTGTATATTGAGTTTTAGTGATTTGTGCTTGATTCTAAAAAGAGATTTAATATTTCAGAATGAAGAGTTATATTATTGTACCGATCTTTGTAGCTTGTGCATTCACTTTAGGTTAACCCGTTCCATGAATTAGGATTAGGGCATCCATAATGGTTTAAAGCCCATTTTGATATAATGTTGCAAAATAGTAACCTTTTAGAAAGTAATGTTACCTTTTAATAACGATATTATATATTGACTTGATATGTTAATGATGTTTTGCTTTGAAATATATTAAGATAGGTTGCCCATAACGTAGGTTGTCCTGGTCCGTTAACTTGAGTTATGCAGGTTATATTCATATTGAGATATTGGCAAAGTAAATGAAAATGTAATAACGCAAAAATTTCCCTGAAAAAGGTGATTTCATATTAACTGATAGATTGTACATCATCTATCTTAATAATGGATATTTACATTTATGCAAATTGCGGGTTGTTATAGTCTCTACCCCCGTACCGAAATCTCGTCCCGAGATTTTTAATTGAACTTAAGTTATATTAAAAATAGCTTGAGGAGATTGGTACGAATTTCGCTTCACTTCCCTGTAAAATCTGTCCGCTTTTAGAGTTCCATCGTACTTTGATTATAGATTACAACTTCGCTGAGTTGCTTGATCTCACTCACGGTCCCATAACTTCTACCTGGTTCTTCTACAAAGTTGAGTTTTGTCGTCGAGTTAAGTTCTTGTCATTGAATAGACGAGAGATTCGTCCGGATAAGCATTTCCTTAAAGATTAGAAACGTGAAATGATTATGGATACTACTATGCTCTTGCATGATGTCCTCTGAGTTTGTGTATGCTACTAGGCCCAATTCTTCAAGGAGTTTGAATGGGTCCCGCAATGTATCGTGGATTAAGCTTTCCTGTTTTCCGAATCGAAAGATACTCTTGCGATTGGAGTACTTTCAAACATAACACGATCCGCCAACTTGAAATTCTAAATCTTTCGCTTACATTTGGCATAACTTCTTTGTCCGATCTCTTGCACTTGCAACGTTGACGAATTGTGTACGAATCTTTCTGTGGTTTCTTGAAATATTTCTGGTCCCGTAAGTTAAGAATCTCCAACTTCTGCCAACAAACTTTGATCGACACACTTTCGTCCATAAAGTGCTTTGAACGGTACTCGCCTTGATACTGCATGATATCGGTGGTTGTACAAAAATTCTATCTACCCAAATGTAAATTGTTTATCCCATCCTTTTCCGAAATCTTGACACAAGCCTCGTAAGCTTGTCGCGAGTGTTTGGATGGTTTCTTTCACTTTTTTCCATCCGTTTTCAGTGTGTTATGCGTACTCATGTCTAATTAAGTACCAAAGCATTTTGCAATGACCTAACAGAATCTGATGTGAAATAACTGTCATATTCCCGTGATGATAGAGATTGGCACGACATGTCGAGAGACATTTCCCTTGATGTATAATCTTGTAAGAGTTTCCATACTATCAGTCGCTCGAATGGGTATGAAATGCGCTGATTTGGTAAGACGATCGACAATGACCCAGATGGCATCATGTCTGGTTGAGGTTTTGGGTAGCTTTGTGACGAGAAGCCATTGTTTATCCTTGTCCCATTTCCACATAGGAATTTCTGGTTGTACCATAAGCCGGATGGCCTTTTTGACATTCTGCTTTAACTCTAGAACATGCTAACGACTTTCTAAACATATTCTGCGATGATTGCCTTCATATTATGCCACAAATAAGTTTCTTTAGAGCAGGGTACATCTTATCAGAACCCGATGAATAGGAATATTTGATTTTTGAGACTCAGGCAGGATTAATCTCTCAAACACGCACAAAAAAGTGGTAACCAGCTTCGTTTTGATACAACGAAGTGCCATCATGACGAATTTTCAAATGATTGGCCATCCTCGTAGGTTCTTCGGTTTTTACATTTTTTCTTTGAGGCTTCATTTTGGGCATTTGAGGATTGAGATGGTAATTTTTGGATGAACGTTAAGATTAATATGCCTGACACGAAAGTTTGAATTCGTTCTTTCGACTTAAGGCATCTGCCCATAACATTGCCTTTCCGAGATGATGAACAAATTCTTCACAATCAATAATCGGCGATAGGTTCTAAACCATCGCGTTGCCTTCATATTCTATTTCTTTGTACGAAGAATATGTTGAAGGCTTTTGTGTCAGTGAAAAACTGTACACATTGGTACCATGATAGTGTCTCCAGATTTTAAGAGCGAATATTACTGCTCCTAATTCGAGATCGTGAGTAGTATAATTTTCTTCATGAGGTTTGAGTTGTCGAGATGCATAAGCAATGACTTTTTCTCGCTGCATTAGTACAGCTCCTAACCCTTGAAGAGATGCATCACAGTAAACGACAAAAATTATCGATTCCTTTGGTAATGCTAAGATTGGTGCTTCCACAGAGTTTTTTGTTTACGAAGTTAAAAGGCTGATTCTGTTCTTTCGCCCCAGATATAACTCTTGTTTTTCTGGTTAATTTAGTCAAAAGGCTTTGCAATTTTTGAAAACCCTCGAAAATCTTTGAAAGCCGCCATCCCTAAGAATTGACGCACTTCTGTGTGGAACGGGGGAATGTCCAAGTCTTAACGGGCTTCGATTTGCAGGGTCAACATGAAGTCCTTGATTACAATGAGATGACCATGAACTTGCACATATTATCCAGAAATCACATTTAGAGAACTTGCATACAATTGCTCTTTTTCGGAGTAATTCTAAGAGTATTCTTGAGATTGACTTGCATGTTCTGCGTTGTATTGTGAGAATTAGATAAGAATATCCATCGATAACAGCAATTAAAACTTATCTGAATAAGGTTTACAAACAATACGATTCATAATCCATGAATACATCAGGTGCATTTGTTTAACCAAATAACTGACTTGAAATTCATAGTTGTCCGTATCTCGTTTAAAAGTACTAGAATAGCTTCTTCCCTTGCTCTCAGTTTTTTTAATGATAACCTGATCCTAAGTCGATTTATTTGAGTAAACGCTGAACCTTGAAGTTGATCGAATAAGTCATCGATCCTGGGCAATGGGTAACGATTCTTTATAGTACTTAGTCAAGTCTCGTAATCGTTTACGACATTCTGAAAGATCCGTCTTTCTTTTTAACAAATAAGAGGAGCTCCCCAGGGCAAAGTACTTGTCGAATGAAACCTCGGTCGTTAGTTCCTTGAAGTTAGATTAGAAACACGCTCCTGCATTTCGAGGAGCTAATCTAAATAAGGTAGTTCGATGCTAGAGTGCTACTACTCCGATTAAGTCGATTTGGAATTATACTTGGCGAACTGGAGGGATACCAGGTAGATCTTCAGGAAAGACATTTGGAAATTCTTTGACCACAGGAATGTTTTCGAGTTTTTTCTCGTCTGCTTTCTTCTCCACAACTTGGATCATAAAAACTTGACAACCTCGGGATATATACTTTTCGGTTTTTATACAGGATATGAGATTTAGTCGAGTTTTACTTCGATCACCTCGAATGATTAGAGTTTCACCATCGATAGGAATGTGAACAACTTTCTCATCACAGAGAATTTTGGCACGATATTTGGATAACCAATCCATACCGATGACAACGTCGAAACTACCAAGTTTAATTGGCATGAGATCGATTTCAAAAGGTTGATTTAGCAAAGTTAGAGTGCAGCCTTTAATAATAGTGTTTGTGCTTACTAAACTTCCGTCAGCCATTTCGATTTTATAAAGGTATCTATGTAATAGACGGAATATTAGCTTAGAGGCAATTGATAATGAGAGAAAACCGTCTATCAACTTCGAATCAAATAATACCCTAACTAAATGCTGATTTAGGCGAAACATACCCTAACTCTTCTCTTCGGGCTTGTTAAGCATTATTCCTATCTTTTAGCTGTAGGCTTTTCTTAGGGCAATGATGTTGGTCTTGCGGCACTGATTTAATAAGGCCCTAGTTTCTCCACAGGCATGACATATAACTGTCACTGGTAGTTGATTACTTCCAGTGGCTGGCTTCTTGTTTCGGCAGTTCTTACTCAAATGGCCCACCTTGTTGCAAATATTTACATTTGCAGTACAAAGTCCGTTGTGATAGAATTGCATCTCGTGCACATTGGGATGATCACCGGCATACCACCATTTTCCTGATGGGTAACAGCATAGGCCTCACCAGTGTCTTGCCTTCGTTTGTTGTTGACGATTTGTTGTAGCGATTGTTGGTGTTGCGGTAGGTTTTGTTGTTGCTTGCTGGAGCTGTTGTTTGAAAGTTTCTTTGTCGCAAACTTCTTGTTGTCACTCGAAATACTTGCATTGAACATGCTTTATTACTTGATCCTTTTTAGCCTTTGGGCTAAGATGTTGATGGCTTCCTCTAGAGTTTTTTAAGGTTTTAGAGGCAGTAACATTTCCTTCAATGCTTTGAGTAGACCTCCGATAAAGCTTCAAAGAAGTTTTATCGTTTGTTTGGCACAGCATGTTGGTACCATAGAACCGTTAAGTCTTGGAATCTTCTAACATAAGTTAAGATCATTCCCTTTCACAATCAATGGTAAAGTTCATATCTTCCCATCTTTCTGATCTCTTCCGGACAATGACCTTGTTTCTAGAAGCCTTTTTTAACTCAGTCCAGGTGATTTGATTGGCTTGCTCTATTCCCATAGCTGGGGGGCAATAGGCATTCCCCCAGACAAGGGCATCGTCATTAAAGGACCATAGCAAAAGTTACATTGATTTTCTTTGGCACATCTGCTACGAAGAGAACACTGATTCGTTCTGCACACCAGCGAATAAGAAACCCCACTGCTCCTTCCCGTACCATTAAAGTAGAAAGGTTGACACTGATAAACCGTTGCAGTTTCCCGGTTTCACTGGCAGAGTTCCATAGGACCGGTGTTCCTGTTGGAATTACTAACACTTGCCATGATCGCAGCTCGAGCTTCTAAGAGCCGAGTGACACTATCGCTACTAACTTCTAATGGCATCTTGAGTCATAGCTTGCTTTCGTTGTTGATGCGTCTTTTTGGAGGCATTCTAACAACAAAGATAACACGGAATAAGAATGATAATCACAAGTATAATGCTTGTTCTTCTTAAAATGATTAAAGAGAAATGCGTATTCTTGAAATGCTTAAAAATAAGCTTAATTAAGCATTTTTTTAACATTGAATGATATCTAAACGTTATAGTATGAATGATGAAAGGTACGATGGATGAATGATGAATGAATGATGAATAAAGTGGTAAGAAACAACAAGGTAGATAACGGGATTGCCTTTGTATTTAAGAACAACTTGCCTTAGTACTATACATAGTCAAGATTTGACAAGTGTTTTTATTTATACCACACATCCCGTGGCTAGGTTAAAGCTAAAGACTGGAATTTAAACTAGAAACTAGAAACTAGATGATCACTGAATGCGGTTCTGGAGTTCGATGATAGAGTTCATGAGTTTTTCTACTGTCTTCATGTTGACGAGTTTCCTATATCATTGATGACTTCTGCCAATTTCCGCGATGTCAGTAGCGAGCTAAGGAGATCTTATGTTGAATGCCTATTGCTTTCTCCGAGTTTAGTGATCGGAGTATGAGCTCTGGAGTACTCTGCCAAAGGCTCAAAATCACGTTGGATGATTATTGTTCCTTTACCAAGACCTTCGATGCCGTTTTCAATCTGTTCAAAACGTTCAGGAGGATTCCTTTCTTTCTAAATAACCTTGGATACCCCTGAATTGCTCTATATGATGTTGTGATACTAATTTCCGGGAAGTTTCCAGCCAAATCTCAAGAGCTGAGGTTGGGATGGGGTAGATGGAGAAAACTGCATAGGTGAAAGAAGTCCTTCTCGAAGAAAGAATTCTTGAGTTTTAGGAGGTACGATAATTGAAGACGGATTGGGGTCTTTTAGTATAGAAAGCTCTTGTAAGGCTTACGTAATGGATCATCGGGAAATAACGAAAGGTCGTGAAGTTAGCGGGACAATTCCAAATGTATTAGAAGCACTGGAGTAAGTTTTCCCTGGAGAGGTCGGGATATAATCCGGTGAAGCCGAGGGAACATAGTTTAGGAAATTAGAAGAAAATACATCCTCCAAATTAGAAATAGGACGATCGGGGGAAGACATCATTCTGCTTAACAACCCAGCAGTAAATAACATAAGTTATTTATCTAGTAATTATAATAAGTTTATGTAACTTTAACATACCATTCCGAGAGATTTAGCGGCAACAGAGGACTGTCTTGGATGGAAAAAGAAAAAGTATTATAGTTTAAGGTTTTAACCTTGTTCTCTATAACGTTGGCTCATGGATACCAAATCTATAATCACCTGACCCCCAATTTTACATGATAGCAGCTGAACTAATCTGGGGTATTACTTCAGGTACGCAACGAGTCATATTCATAGAAAAACGAATCAAGAAAAAGTCGTTTTGAAATAAGTTATCATTCATTTTGTCTTTAGAGTTTTTTTACTAAAGAGAGGTCCCAACATCTGTAATTGACAAAGTGGAATGGATAACGGTTTTTGCATCTTCATGTCCTTGTCACTCCGTGCCATCCGTGCTTATTTACCTGAGATAAAACATGCTAAAAAGTCAACACAAAGGTTCAGTGAATCCATAGTTTAAGTAATATAATTTTGAATACAAATGCGATATTTGGGTTACGTTTATATACACCCAGTAATAGAAAACATAATATTATTTTTGCCATTAGCTCATGAATCCGATGCCTTAGTTATAATGAAATATTGCCCCTGCGGGCAACCCTTTTGCCAAAATACCCGCGTGATTTCTAATGATATGCAATTGGTTACACGTAACTAGGTACACCAACAGGGAGTCCAGCCCAAATAGATCTATTCACATCATTCGCGCTTACTACGGAGAGTAATTAACGGTTCATGATTATGGGGACCTTATAGGCGAAGCATTACTTTAGGCAAAAGTAAATTGAAATAAGCTGAGAAATAATTGCATCATTTTATAGCATGTATCCCCCTCGCGGGTTTTATAAAAAGATTGAAATGCAGGCTATGACTCACCTGAACGGTTTTTATAGGGAAATTGATAGCTAATGTACAGCATGAAAGTAACGGCTTCAACACGGCAATCACAGACAACCTTGTTAATATATGGCCAAGTCCCAAGTTTGATTGTATATATAAGTTTTTGGATAATGATGTTGGTTTTGATATAAAAATTATCATAACAGCCGTTCGGGCCATCAATAGTTTTAAAGTCTTTAGTAATACGTTTGTGGAGCGAGGCACGTTAAATCGAAAACCCAACAACTCAGACAGAAACCGTAAATACCAAGATGAAACTTCTTAATATGAAGCTCCCTAGTATTGTGGTATGATTAGGGTCCGAGACATGATTTTTGAAAGCACATCGATGATGAATGATATAAGGATTAGAACATAAGCAGTTTTAAGCATTTTATTCAATATCTGGAAATGTTAAGCATGAGGAGCGTTAATTAAAGTTATGACATATAATGTTTTGAATATGATTTTTTACACTGTTCAAATGTTTACATTTAGACCCTAGGGTTTGGAAAATTGCATGTAAACCCCTGGGGTTTGCAGTTTTACTAACTTTGGTCCGTCAACTTTTATTGATCGACAATAAACCTTATACTTAAAAAGTGACTATAATAGACCCTTATATTAAAATATAACTTTAATAAAATGACACTTTAGTCCTTTTATTATATAGTTTTTGAAATTTACGATTATATACCCCTTGCATGATTATAATTACAAAACATCTCCAAAATTGCCATGCAAGCTTAATTTAACATTTCAATAGTCCATTTATAAGTCTTATAATAAACTAAAATATGAAAGATTTAAGAACAACATAAGTTAATGTAACGATTCGTTAAGTTAAAAGGTTAAAACGGTCAAATTAGGGTTTCAATAAATGAAAACGCGCGGGTTTTAAAAGGTCAAATTCTCTTAGGACTTTAGCAAAGTATCTTATTTTTAATGATTGAATACTTATTAGGATGATGGTTATAACAAAAGTTTACAAGTTTAACTCTCATAGTTTAAGTAAAAACCATGAAATTTAGGGTTTCGGTGTACGATTTTTGATCCAAAAAGGCATAACACTTAGGTTTTTGAGTTTAAAAAGCTTTAATATTATGATTTTAGCAAATCTAATGAACATGTATGCGTTACATGAGCAGAATATAAGCTTAGGAGAACATGGTTTAAAGCTTATAGCTTGGAAACGGTCAGAATCGGGAACTTTTCGGCTCTCGTACGGCAGATAACGACTCTGGGCTTTTTGTTTCTTGTTTCTTTGTTGCTTCCTTTATGTACTTTGAGACTTATTAAATCTATAGAATCATCTGAGCAAGGAGTTGCTACTATGAAGGGTTTATAGAAGTGATTGTGATGAACTCAACACTACCAAAGTTTCTCTCATGGAGAATTTATCTCATAATGGTTCAAATGCTCTTGCTGAGGTACACAATCATGATAATGTGAATAATAATATGATTAGTCAAGCTGTGTAGGTGATGCCGTCTTCTAAATAGTCGAATGTTGTGAACCATTCAGAGACTGAAATAACCAGTGATAACAATATCATTCCTTATTCTCAGTATGTGATTAAATCATAATAGGCAGCTATTCAAAATTCTAACTCTTCTGCACAACAAGATGCACTGATATTATCTGTGATTGAACAACTAAAAACCCAAGTAGTTAATTGTACCAAGATAAATTTGGATAATAAAAGTGTCAATGATACTTTAACTAGTGAGCTTGAAAGTTAAAGTTTTAAAAGAAGGACAAAATGTTGATTTAAGGAGTAATGATACCGTTTCAGACTCAAGTGCACAGTCTGTAGAGATTGATCATCTTAAACAAACTCTTTCTAAACATTTAAAAGAAAAGGAATCTTTAATACAAATAGTTACTCTTCTCAAAAATGATTTTAAGAAAGAAGAATCTAGGAACATAAATAGAGAGATTGTGTTAGAAAAGAAGATTAAACAACTAGATAATATTGTTTTTAAAAGAGATCAATCTGCACAAACTGTTCACATGTTGACGAAACCTCAGTTTTCTATGATCATACCACTAAACAAGCTCTAGGTTTTCAAAATCCTTTCTCTCTGAAGAAAGCTCAGCAGTTGGAACCAAAGCTTTATGATGGTAATTTCATTAAGAATACGAGTGCTATTGTGATTCTTGACTCCGAAGAGACCCTAATGCTTGCTGAAGAGAGTCATTTAAAAATGCTTTTAAAACAACAAGATCATATGATGTTAGAAAAGAAAGTTAATACTACACCAGTCAATTATGTTGTCCTTAATCAACTTTCTCAAGATTTTGAAAAATGATTTGTTCCACAAACTAAATTATTTGCTAAACAAGCCTTTTGGTTTCAGAATTATGTGAATTCTCTAGAACCCACTCTTTCTAGTAGACCCACCAAAGTTGAGGTTCCAAAAGAACTTCCTAAAGTCAGCATGGTTAATACGAGTTTAAAGAAACTTAAATATCATCTTGCTAGTTTTGACGTGGTTGTCAAAGAAAGAACCACACCCACAGCCATCATTGAGGGCTCATTGGGGTTCGAACATACAAAAGCTTATTTTAGGGATGAAATAATTCCATTTGTAAAAGCTCTGAAGAACTTATTTAATACATTCAATCAATATTTGATTGATGAACTTTCTGAAGTCCTAAATGTCTTTCGTCAAATGGAACCAGTTGTGGAACAACATCGTGTTGAGTCAAAAACATTTGAAGTGAAAATGAATCAAGTTTTGAACAAAAATGAACAACTCTTGGAACAAGTCATTAACAAAGATACTGTGAACATAATTATGAATTCTTCTGTGGACAATGTCTCTGTGAATGTGCATGAATGTGAAAAGTGTCTGAAACTTAAGACTGAGCTTCTTAACAAAAATGATTTCGTTGAAAAAGAGATTTACGATAAACTGTTCAAAAGTTTTACCACTCTTGAAAAACATTGCATCTCTTTAGAAGTTGATACTCGCACTTAATACAAGAATCTGTTTCAAAGGGACAATTTTGTTTCAAATCAAAGTGCTCCAAGTTTTGATCAATATTTTGAATTAAATGAATTGAAAGCTCAGTCCCAAGAGAAAGACACGGTCATAAAGAAGTTGAAAGAGAGAATTAAATCTCTAAGTGGAAAATAATAGAGGAATAAGATTAAAAAGGAACTTAGAAAAGATTGAAAAAACTAAATATTGAATTGGAGTCATAGTGGCGAAGCTTATTGCAGAAAGAGTGAGCATTTTGAAGACAGACCTATAAGCAACTTTATGACTCGATTAAACCAGCACGTATTCGATCAAAAGAACATTGTGATGATTTTTATTAACAAGCAAACTAAAGTTCTATGGAAAATCTCTGATTAAATGCTACACTTCAGGAAAAAGTTTTGGAAATTACAGCTCGTCCAAGGAGACTTAAGGAAACTTAAAGGAAAAGCTCTAGTTGATAATGCTGTTACGAAACACACTATTGATCCAGAGACGCTTAAGATTGATGTGGAACCAATAACCTCTAAATTGTTGAATAAAAAGACAGCTCACTCTGCCTATATTAAGCACACACAAGAAGAAGCTACAGTTCTTAGGGATCTCGTTAAACATGTTAAATCAAAATATCCACTAGATCATTCCTTGGAATCTGCTTGTAGGTATGCTAAACTAATTCAGGAATTGCTTACACACATCAGTAAAACCTGCCCGAGTATAAACAATACTGATGGAAAATTAGTGGTTGTGACACCAAAGAACAAGGAAAAAGAGTTAAATTCACTAAGCCCGTCACATCCTCGGGATACACAATTACCAAAACAGCCTCTACATCAAACATAGTTTCTAACAAACCTGTGTTGTCTTCTACAGGAGTAAAACCGTCTACTAGTGCTAGCGGATCACAGCCTTCAGCCAATACAAAGAAAGATAAGATTCGGCAAACACCAAGTAGTACTCAGAAGAATAAAGTAGAAGCCCACCCTAGGAAAGTTAAATCTAGTTTGAAAAATAAAGATTGTGTTGTTCAACCTAAAGGAACTGCTCATGTGCAGCATTCCAAGCTTAAAGTGAATTCTGAACTTAAATGTGTTAAGTGTAATGGTTGCATGCTTTCTGATAATCATGATTTGTGTGTTCTTGATTTTATCAATAATGTGAATGCTCGTAAAAAATTTAAATCTGTTAATAAAAGTTCAAAGAGAAAAGTTTGGAAACCAACAGGAAAGGAGTTTACAAGTATTGGATACATCTAGAGACCTACTGGTCGGACCTTCACTATAGTAGGAAATGCGTGCCCTTTAACTAGGATTACCACAACTACTGAAGTACCCCTTAGGAAACCAACTGCTCTAGAAAATGAAACACTATAGCCCTGTTGTTAACATTGGTTTACTCAATTGAACCAAGGAATCCAGAACTAATGTTCCTGTTAGCAAATTTAAGGTTCTTAAATCTGTATCTGCTAACAAAAAGGAACCTAGTCAATCTTGGGGATCCATAGTTTCCGATGTTCCATCTTCCTCTCTTGATGAATGCAGGTCGTCCAAATTGTTCTCTGGTATTTGGACTCCGGCTGCTCCAAGCATATGACCGGAGATCGCTCTCAGCTCACCAATTTTGTCAATAAGTTTTTGGGTACAGTCAAATTCGGAAATGATCACATGGCAAAGATTATGGGATATGGTGATTATCAGATTGGAAATGTTACGATCTTAAGGGTTTTCTACGTGGAAGGACTTGGACATAACTTATTCTTCGTTGGACAATTTTGTGATTCGAACCTTGAAGTTGCTTTTCGTCAACACACCTGCTTCATACGTAATCTAGAAGGTGTTGAACTATTGACTGGATCTCGAGGCAACAATCTGTATACTCTGTCTCTTGGAGATATGATGGCGTCCTCGCTGATATGTCTCATGTCAAAGGCCTCAAAGACTAAGTCCTGGCTATGGCACCGACGTTTGTCTCATCTGAACTTTGGTACTATTAACCATTTAGCTAGACATTGTCTTGTTCGAGGTCTCCCTAAGCTTAAATTCAAAAAGGACCATCTGTGTTCTGCTTGTGCTATGGGTAAAAGCAAGAAGAAACCCTACATACCTAAATCTGAAGACACAAATCAAGAAAAACTTTATCTGTTGCACATGGATCTTTGTGGACCAATGCGTGTCGCAAGCATTAATGGAAAAAAGTACATCCTCGTCATCGTTGATGATTACTCTCGATTCACATAGGTGAAGTGCTTAAGGTCAAAAGATGAAGCTCCAGATTTCATAATCAAGTTTCTCAAGATGATCCAAGTGCGACTTAAGACACCTGTCCGACGCATCAGAACAGATAATGGAACTGAGTTTGTTAATCAAACATTACGTGAATATTATGAGAAGGTTGGCATCTCTTATGAAACATCTGTTGCTCGCTCTCTACAGCAAAATGGTGTCGTTGAAAGACGCAATCGTACGCTAATTGAAGTTGCCCGCACAATGTTAATTTATGCAAAAGCTCTGTTATTCTTATGGGCAGAAGCAGTGGCTACCGCATGTTACACCCAAAATCGTTCCATCGTACGTCTTCGTCACGGAAAAACACCATATGAGATTTTACATGAAAAACCTCCCGACTTATCATTTTTCCATATATTTGGTGCACTCTGCTATCCGACAAATGATAGTGAGAACTTAGGTAAGTTACAACCGAAAGCTGATATTGGTAATTTCATTGGCTATGCACCTACAAAGAAAGCATTTCGAATTTACAACCGACGTACCAGACGAATCATTGAGACAATTCATGTAGATTTTGATGAGCTGACTGTGATGGCTTCTAAACACAGCAGTTCAGGACCCGCACTTCATGAAATGACTCCTGCAACAATTAGTTCAGGACTCGTGCCAAACCCTCCTCCTTTAACACCGTTTGTACCACCGTTAAGAACAGATTGGGATATTTTGCTTCAACCGATGTTTGAGGAATTACTCACTCCTCCATCCAGTGTTAATTACCCAGCCTCTGAAGTCGTTGCTCCAATTCATGAAGTAGTTTCTCTAGTTCCCGCTGTATCAACCGGTTCACCTTCTTCAATAAATGTTAACCAAGATGCACCATCACCAAGTCATTCTCAAACAACACCCGAAACTCAACCTCTCATCATTCCTGTGGAGAATTGTTTAACTCATCTAGGATAGTTTTACTGATAATATTAAATGCAAAGTGGAATAATAAGAAAGCAATATTATCAAACAAGGTTTTACTAGTAAACATTCTATTGATCTACTACCCCAAGGTCAAATGATCCTTGGGGCTAAACTAGCTAATACATATACTAACTAACTATTAGACTCTCATTGGAGAGATCTAACTATGATAGATGATCTAAACCAGACGCATATGACCCCTTATATAGAGGGTTTACAAGAAAACCTATCTTACATAAGAAACTAACTTAATATTTCACATTAAGTCCTTGTTGTTTCATCTTTATTCAATTTTGCATATTTAGTTTTGTAATCATCAAATCTCAGATCCCAGCAATCTTCCCCTATTTGATATTACAAAACAATCTTCATGAATGAAACAATCTTCATGGCTTCCATTTGACTTAAGATCTCTTGAACATGTCCACCACACATAATAAGCTGCAAAATCATATATCTTGTAATCTTTTCCCCATTTTGTACTCATCTAATAGGGTCTTCCTTGATAGATAGAAACTTGTAAACACTACCCCTTAAATGGTGCATGTAGATGGTTAAACTTTAATCAATAAGCTTCCCCTAAAACCTATATGTTTACCATCTCTTGAATCTCGAACTCTGTAAGTCTCTATATAGTGATTACACTGAAGAAAGAAAATAAGTAATAACAATTTTGAGAAGGAAGTAGAATCTCCCAAGACTGTGTCTTAATGATCTGCACAATCCACGTGACGTCCGAACGTTATTAATTAATCTGTGAAATATAAGTAAAGACCTCAACCTCTTGACTAAAAATCCCCATCTTTCAATGAACACATTCTAAGTGATAGAAAATGTGAGCATTAGAGCACCGATAAGAAAAATGCATCACACCTTTGCTAGACTTGTCAATCCTTCGTCACACTATTATAAGCACAGTAACAAGTTATCTTAAAGTCAATGTCCTGCTACACACGACTTGAAGATATTAAGACCACCGCATCTGTGAAACCCAACTACAACATCAAATAAGCAATATTCAATTATCTTCATAATCACATCTTCAAATAATCTCCAAAAATACGAGCCATAAATCAATAATAATAAACTATTGTTAGAAACAGTTCTATCCGAGATCCAAACGCGTCTGTTGTCCAACATCGGACAATGCTAGCAGTAGAAACAATAAGCCCAAGCACTATTAATCAACTGCTTTTATTGCTAGCAGTAGAAACCATCCACAAACTTGGCAGTATTAAGTAACACCAAACCTGCTAGCAGTATTAAACCCACACAACTAACTGTAGTAACTTGAATTCATTGACAACATAAACACTTAGGATTTACAACTGTTACACATTACTTACCAGCAGCACTAACACAAGCAGTTTTAACGAATACCTTGGCACACTAATCAAACAAATCATATGCTTTTACTTGTGTGGATCCTATTTCAATGGGAACTTGATGAGTCGATCCACCAAGCAGCCAATGAGATCATACCATATACCAACACCTTGCGTTTAATAAGAAACCATACCCATAACCTGTGATGACTTTTGTATACGTGAGCAGTATCAAGAACAAACCAAAAAACCAAACCTTCAGTGTCCTCCTCGATGTACTCACGACATTAGAATGTAAACTTGGGATTTTAATGCTTCCTTGGCAGTAGTAATTCTTCATTGGCAGTACTAGTCGTTCTTTGGCAGTACTAACTAAACAATGAGCAATAGTAACTTTGAAGCCAACATTACACGAATACACACCAACAGCAGTATTAATGTATACTTCAAAAGGCCCATGAGCAGTACTAACAATCCAATGAGCAGTGCTAATGACAAATCATTATTAAAACACGAACCTGTTGTAGCTTTTATCCACCTGCTGCTGTTTCATTAATTAAAACCAGATTTAGGGTTTGTTTATAAACCTTTAGTCATGTCGATATTAGTTCCTTATTCATCTAACCAGCAATCGAACATCAGATAGCCTGCTGTAATGAGGAAATCAAACATTCTGAACCCAACAGTACTAATAGTTCACGCAGTAGTATTAATCTGGCAGCGAGCAGTACTAATCTAAGACTTACTTCTGTTGTCAGCAGCTTTAATAAATCACGTTCATCCCACTCATAAAATTTCATCCATAACTATTTTGATATCACAATATCACGTAATACCAGGTCAAATATTCATAGAAGTTATTATAGGAATAAATACTATCCTAAAAATTAGGGATTTTACTCCAATATTTTACGAATAACTTCCATGTGTTGCATTCAAATCCCATAACCTGCTGTATACTATGTCCTTCACAAAACCTTATCAAAAAAATCCTTCTTCCAGAAACATAAATCATCATAACAATATCACAGATCAAACCACGACTTTAGACTACCATACATACCTGCTGTTAACACAGAACGTATTTGTTCTTCCTTGAGCTTTTTAAACACTTCTTGCTTAGTATATTAGGGTTTGTTGGGAATCCTAATATTATTTGATCATCTTCTCCTGTCAAACATTATGAACACCATCACAGCAGCCTCCTGTTTTTATCTAATTAGGGTTTCGCAGAAAACCCTAGTTTCACTAATTTTCTTTATTACATAAAAACAGAAAAATAAACACGACTTAAAAACCTTGTATAAACCCTAGATCAAGAGCAACCTGCTTTGATACCAATTGTGGAGAATTGTTTAACTCATCTAGGATAGTTTTACTGATAATATTGAATGCACAGCGGAATAATAAGAAAGCAATATTATCAAACAAGGTTTTACTAGTAAACATTCTATTGATCTACTACCCCAAGGTCAAATGATCCTTGGGGCTAAACTAGCTAATACATATACTAACTAACTATTAGACTCTCATTGGAGAGATCTAACTATGATGGATGATCTAAACCAGACGCATATGACCCTTTATATAGAGGGTTTACAAGAAAACCTAGCTTACATAGGAAGCTAACTTAATATTTCACATTAAGTCCTTGTTGTTTCATCTTTCTTCAATTTTGCATATTTAGTTTTGTAATCATCAAATCTCAGATCCCAACAATTCCTAACGATGTTGAAGAAGACAATCATGATATTGAAATTGCACATATGGGTAATGATCCGTACTTTGGTATCCCAATTCCAGAAATCCCTTCTGATCAATCTTCATCGTCGGATTCTATTCATACAATTGTGCATCCCGATCACCAAATTTCTAAACATAATAGCAAATGGAATAAGGATCATCCACTTGAAAAAACATGAGATCGTGAAACTCGCAAGACCAGTTTCCACAAAGCTACAATTACATGAGCAAGCTCTTTTCTGTTACTACGATTCTTTCCTCACTTCTGTTGACCCCTCAAGTACGAATAAATGCTTAACTCAAACGTGCTGGATCTCAAAGCGAGCCAAAAGTGCTTCAATGGTTTCAAACCCTTGAAGGATTGGAGCTCGGTAACCCCGACTAGACAAAGTTATGTTATTACTTTGAAGTGGCTCTACAAAGTGAAGCTAGACGTGATCTGGGAGGTATTCTAAAGAACAAGGCTCGATTAGTGGCTCGTGGTTATCATCAAGAAGAGAGAATTGATTTTGAAGAGTCTTTTGCTCCGGATGCAAACTAAGAGGCTATAAAGGATTTTTCTCGCATTTGCCACTCACATGAACATGGTCGTCTACCAAATGGATATCAAGACTGCATTTCTGAATGGTAATTTACAGGAAGAGGTTTATGTTAGCCAGCCGGACGGTTTTGTGGATCCAGATAACCCCAATCACGTATACAAGCTAAAGAAAGCTCTTTATGGGTTGAAACAAGCTCCACGCGCCTGGTATGACATGTTGTCTTCGTTCTTGATATCCCCAAGACCTTTTCCAAAGGCATCGTGATCCTACGATGTATCTTTCTAAGGAAGGCAAGGAATACTTCTGGTACAAGTTATATGGATTGATAATATTATCTTGGCTGCATCTAACACATGAACTTTGTGACCTATTTTGCTAAATCCAGTGTTCAAAATTTAAGATGTCAATGATGGGCAAAATCTCATTTTTCTTAGGACTATAGATTTTTCAAAATCCTAGAGGCATCTTTATTAACCAGTCAAATATACCCTTGAATCTATAAAGAAATACGGTTTTGACTCTTGTGACCCAGTGGATACTCCCATGGTGCAGAAATCTAAACTGCATGAGGATAAAGAAGGGAAAGCCGTTGATCTATCACACTATCGTGGCATGATTGGCACCCTCCTTTATCTCACAGCCAGTAGACCTGACCTACAATTTGCTATATGCATGTGTGCCCGGTATCATGCTACCCCCCCCCCCCTACTGAAAAGCCACTACATGCGGTCAAAAGATCTTGTCGTAATCCTTAGAGGAACCGTCAATCGGGGACTATGGTATCTGAAGGATTCTTCAGTTGCACTAATAGCATTTGCAGATGTGGATCATGCTGGTTGTCAAGATACACGCCGTAGCACATCTGGTAGTATGCAGTTTCTGGGAGATAGACTTGTTAGCTGGTCATCAAAAAGACAGAAAACCGATGCGATATCTAGTACAGAAGCTGAATATATTGCTATGTCAGGATGTTGTGCTCAAATTTTCTGGATGAGATCACAGCTTACTGACTATGGCCTTGGATTCAATAAAACTCCAATGTACTGTGATAACAAAGCTCTTATTGCCTTACGCAGCAATCACTGTGCAACAATCCAGATCGAAGCATATAGACAATAGATTTACACTTATCAAGGTAAGCAATTGAGAATGTTGATTTGAACTTTACTTTGTCAATACGGAGTATCAACTGGCAGGCATCTTCACAAAATCCCTTGCAAGAGAAAGAATTGAATTTCTTATCAACAAGCTAGGAATGCGGAGTTTTACACCGAAGACTCTGAAACAATTGGCAGATAAAGTTGATGAATAGTGGTGGTACCCTTTCAAATATCCTGTACTCATATGTATATATATTAAAACCAGTAAAAACCAAAAAGATTTTCATTTTTTTCAGAAATTTTTAGTAATAAAACAAAAATACAAAAATATATAAAACCACAGACAAAATTAAAAAATGAGAAAAATATAAAAATAGGTAATAATGGCATGTCTTCTGAAAATCGATAACATTTACGGTCTTAGAAATGTCATTCAATAATGATTACGAGTGCTGTAATAAGTTCGAGGCAAGAAGTTTCCAAATGTTTCAAACATGCCAAATGGCTTGCCTAATATTTCTCGATAGCAACCCAAACTTCATTTTAAAAGAAAGTAATTTCAAAAAGAAACATTACCTCTTAAAGACATTTAATCTCGGCATGTCAACTTTATGACCATGCAAAGGCTTGTGTTTACTTTGCAACACAATCCGTGCTTCCAATATAATCATAAGTTTTTACTGTTTGTAGTTGTGTGACATGCCTTAGTGTTAAAATAAGAGAAATCTATTTTGTGTTTGTTTTTCAAAATAAAACAAACCCCCCCCTCTTCATCAGAAAATGCTTTTTCAAAGACATTCGACTTCTCAAACAATGACTACAGCTCTTTAAATAGAAAACGGGTCACTGTTTGAGGGGGAGAAAACGTCAAATATCTTCTTCATAATAATAATGAGTTTTAATAAACAAGGTTTTAAACAATAACAGAATATCATTGGTTAAGGAAAGTTAATCAAGTTTAGCTTATATGTGCCTTATGTGTTATATGTTTAAGCCTTTAGGGAATATTTTGCAAAATGAAGTCGATAGGTATTATAGTTTAAACATTAGGGACTAATTGTGCTATTTGTTTAACTTTTATATGCCTTATAAAACTTATCTATGCAAAATAAAAAGGGTATTGAAACTTGAGGGGCCAAGTGTGTCAAAAACAAAAATTGATTTATAACACCACTCAACCCCCCGTCTCCTTTCACACACATAAAACACACACTCAAGAAACCACCCACACACACGATCGCCATACTTTGATCTCCATCTCTAGTCGTTTTCATCCCTAAGGTACAACTAAGAACTCGTTCACCTCACTCCAAACAACTTACATCTCAGTCAAATCAAGTTTTCATACGGGTTTGATTTTGAAAAAAACCCTAATAATCAAATTAGGGTTCCTCAAAATCAAAACTATATAAAAGACTAAATTGAGTGAGGGGTATTGTTTGCTTTGGAGTGTCGAACACCCATTTAAAGCATTTGTTAATTTGGAATTCATATGAATGTGTTCTGCTAAGGTTTTAGGTTGCGGAAAATAAGGGTGTATGAGAAATATTGTAAAAAGCTTATGGGTTTTGTGTCTAGGAAGCTAAATTACTACTGTCTTGAATGTAGTTTTGACTTCTTAATCTCACCACTTCTTGTATTCGTTGGATTGTATGTGCTAAAATGGTTACAAATTGCTCGTTTTTGTTCTCTCATGTTGTGTCTGTGACTTAAATGTTGTTATCTTAGTGCCTAAATGATAACTTAATCATATGTATGCTAATGGAACATGTGTGATTGCCTAAAATGACTTGTTTGTGAAAAATGAAAAATGAACCGAACAACTCGTTATCTTTGGGAACCGAACAACATGATCTCTTTATGAACCGAACAACTCAATTGTTAAAAGGAACCGAACAACTCGTTTGTTACAGGAACCGAACAAACTAAGTGGCGAAGGTAGAAAAACTGTGAACAACTCAGTAGTAAAAAGAACCAAACGGACTCGTGTATAAGGAGACCCGAACAAGCACGTTGATAGAAGGAACCTGAACAACTAATTTCTAGTAGAAACCGAACAACTATTGTCAGTAGGAACCTTTTTTTGTGTATGTTCTTGATTTTGTGGCTTAACTGTTGTTGTTAATGTTCCTAAGTGTTGTTCTCATGCTAAACAATGTTATACAAACAAATTTGAATGCTTAAAAACATCTTGAGGGTAAAAGTTGTATATGAACCGAACAACATGAATTCTTTGAGAACCGAATAAATTATTCTGTTAGTTGGAACCGAACAACTAGTTGTAGTAGGAACCGAACAAACCGAACAACTTACTCTTTTGAAGGAACCGAACAACTCTGTTGTTATTAGGAACCGATCAACTCTGTGTATTAAGGAACCGAACAACTGCATGTTCTTTGGGAACCGAACAACTAGTCTACTTAAGGAACCGAACAACTTGATCATTTAGGAACCGAACAACTAGTCTACTTAAGGAACCGAACAACTTGATCATTTAGGAACCGAACAACTAGTTTTTCTCCCTTTGATATCAGTTTATCTATCAAGACCAAACACACTTAAGATCAAATTTCTACTATAAAAGGCGATTTAGAAACTTAATTATGGAGTTAATTAAACTTGGTTAATTATACACTCTAAATCAAGTTAAGTTAGCTTAAGTTGTCATTTTTAACGGATAGATCTTAATAAGTGCAAAAAGTCTTAAAGTTCCTAATTCTTAAGAAACGTTCACATCATGAATTAACTTTTCATGCTTAATCAAAAGGTCTCTATAGTATATTGTATAAAATTGGTTGTACATAAACTGTATTGATCCTATCTTAGCAGAATCATAGACAACACAAGAGCTCAGCAAAAGGCACTAGATGATGAATTAGTTGCCCCTACTGACCGTCTTAAGATAGGGAAAAGCAATCTCCGACTAAGCTCAATTCTAAAATCCATGGAACCTACTCTTCAAGTGGCTTTAGATGCTCTCAAACTCACTCCATTCTACAATGCATTTAAGATCTCTGCTGATGTACCAGAAATATACATGCAATAGTTCTGGGTCACTGTCTCGAGACATCATTCTTCACTTTGTTTCAAGTTGAATGGCAAAAGTCACACTGTTAATGTTGAAAACTTCAGAGATATGCTTAAGATTTGCCCTAAACTACCTGGTCAGATATTTGAAGAACCCCCACTAGAAGAGGAGATCCTATGTTTTATTAGAGACCTTGGACACACTGGGGAGATCAAGTTTTTATCCGATGTCAACGTCAATCACATGCATTAACCATGGAGATCATTTGCTGCCATAATCAACAAGTGTCTAAGTGGAAAAACTACTGCTCTAGAGAGTCTTCGACTGTCACGTGCTCAAATTCTTTAGGGAATGTATCATAACAAGACTGTTGATTATGTCTACTTGCTGTGTGAAGATTTAGTGTATCAAGTGGAAAACAAAAATTCTAAGAAGAATAATGACATGTACTATCCACGATATACCAAAGTCATTGTAGACTACTTCATGGCAAAGGATTAGGGAATCCTAAGGAGAAACAAGATGTTTTGGCACTATGCTAGGGATGACTTCATGTTCACCACAGTAAGAGTCATTTCTAAACATCAGGACACACAAGTATACGGTGCTATTCTCCCTCAACACTTGACCAATCAAGCTATGTTGGAGTCCGAAGCCTACATGACTTACCGTGCTTATGCTACTGGTGAAAAGATTTCAAAACCTAAAACTATAAAGAAGAAAGCCGATTCTGAATCATCTCCCAAGACGAAGTCTACTCAAGCTTCTAAAGGTAAAAGAATTACGACCTTAGCTAAGGGAGATAAACCTACCAAGAAGAAGCAATCTGCATCAAAGTCAAATGGTCTAATGGTGCTGACTGAAGTTGCTTTGATTGAAGCTTAACAGATGAAGATTTCTATTGAAAGGAGCAAGATACAAACTCACAGCTCTCACGCCAGTGGCTCAGGTGATGGAGTTGACATTCAATCAAAGGTTCCTGATGAGCAATAACAAAACATATCTGGTACAAATGAAGGAGCTGGTGACAAACCAGAGGTTCCCAATGTACCCGAATATAGATCAGAGAGTGAAGAAGAATCTTGGACATACAGTCAGGGAGAGGATGATGAAGACAATGAAGAGCATGACAGTGAAAATAACAATGATGATGAAGATGATGATCAAGAGAATGTCAGTGGAGAAACAGAATCAGATAACGACGAAGATGATTTTGTTCACCCAAACTTGTCCACATACAAAGCAGATGACCAGGAAGAAGAAAAAGAAGAAGAAAAAGAAGAAGAAAAAGCAAATAATGATGAGGACGTGTCTTCTGATTAGATGGTTTCAACACCACCTGATTATGAAATTACGGAAGAAGAAGAAAATCAAGAGGATGATAATGATGTTATGGGAGGAGAACAAGAAGATGAGTAACTGTACAAAGACTTGAATCTCAACCTGGATAGAAGAGATGCTAAAATGACAGATGCTTAAAATAATCAAGAGACAGAAGAGGTTCACGTGACTTTGACTACTGAACCTCCAGTAGTGCAACAACAAAGCTCCTCCGTTTCATCAGATTTGGTGTCTAAATTCATTAATCCCTCTCCGAATACAGGTATCGACTCGATTTTAAATCTAAATGTTTAATCTGATATTCCTGTTAATGTATTAGTTTCCGCCACTACTAAGACACCTTCTTCTGACACTACAATTCCTCAACCACCCATTCCAATCATTCAACCTCAACAACAAAAACATGATTCCACAACAACAACAAGTTTGCCAGAAATCTCTAACTTTGCATCTCTATTTGGTTTTGAACGAAGGGTTTCCTTATTAAAGACTGAACTGTCTGAGCTCAAACAAACCAATCAATTTGTTGAAGCTTTATCATCTATTCCAGGCATTGTTGATAACTACCTTGCGTCTAAGATGAAATATGCAGTAAATGTGGTTGTTCAGCTAAAATCCAACAAGCTCAGAGAAGAAGCTCAAGCCGAGAATGACGAATTTCTTAAACAGATAGACTCAAACATTAAGGCCATAATCAAGGATCGGGTTAAAGCTCAAGTATCCAAGATCATGCCAAAGGTTGAGAAGTATGTCACATAATCTATAGGAGCTAAAGTGTTGGCTAGATCATCCAATCAACCTCAGACATCTTATGCTGCAGCAGCATCTCTCTTATAATTCGAGTTAAAGAAGTTTCTCATCGACAAAATTAAATAAAATAAATCAATGAATAGATCAGACATTCAGAAGAATCTCTACAATACATTAATTGAATCGTACAACTCAGACAAGGACCTCTTTGCCTCATATTGTAATGTGGTGACCCTAAAGAGAGGACGTGATGATCCAGACAAAGATGAAGAACCCTCCGCTGGATCAAACCGAGGGATGAAGCGAAAGAGATCAGGCAAGGAAGAGTCATCAAAAGAATCAACTCAAAAGGAGTCCAAGCCTACAAGTTCTTCAAAAGGTGCATCCAGATCTCAACCAAAATCATTAGGCAAGTCTGATCAAGCAGAGGAGCATGGTCCAATGGTTGATGATTTGGAAGAACCATTGCATCAAGAGTTCAACACTAGAAATGATGATATATTGCCTGTAAGAGAGATAATAGCTGTTGATGAACGACTATGGAATCCATCTGGCTCTCAAACTCCTGATCATAAATGGAACAAAACAAAGACTGTTGACGACCGACCTCCTCAATCATGGATGACCCAGTTAGCTCAAGCTTCAAGAACACAATCATCGTTTAATGAGTTTCTGGCTACTCCCATCGATTTCTCTACCTTTATCATGAACCGGCTCAAATTAAACAATCTGACTCAATATGTGTTGACCGGTCCAACATATGATCTCATGAAAGGTACGTGCAAGAGTGTAGTGGAATTAGAATACCACTTGAAAGAAGTATTCAAAGCTACCAATGATCAGTTAGATTGGCATAATCCTGAAGGAAGACCGTATCCCTGTTATATGCTTAAATACACATACCTTTATCTCAATAAAACAAGCTTAAATAACCAAAAACGGACACAAAATGTCAAAAATATGCTTGTTTTGTGTTATGTACTATGCAGGTAACAGATATTCACAAAAAGACAAAAACGAAGCCAAAACTGGACAAAACCGAGCACGGGATTAGAAAGAGCGTGGAAAACCAAAGCCGAAGGCGTATGCATCTTAATGGGATAAGTCAGTCCATTATGCCATCTATACTAAACCATTTAACACCAAAAGGCCCAAAAAGCCCAAAAACTTCAAAATAGCCCAAAATCATCACAAAAGGCCCAATTCCTTAAACATAACCCTATTAACACCAATTACACCGTTAGTCCCCAAGGACTAGTCCTTCTCCAATTTCACCAGCAGTCCTTATTCCTTTTCACCGTTAGTCCCTACACCATAACGGTCGTTATCCCTTTAACCTCATATTTGAAATAATATTAAATAACCCCGAAAATGGCGCGCAAGCCTGAACCTAGCCTAAACCTGTTTTCCAATGCTGCGAACGTTTCCATAACACCCTCCTACGCGTCCTGACACACTCAGTACCACGCTGGCACTCTCAAGAGCCCTCTCTGGACAAGAAAACGCGGCAAGAATTTTAGGAAAGTCAAAAGCATTTATGATACGGTTTAATGATTATTGGCTGTGATGATTTCTTGCCTAAAGTAATTTTAGAAGGCTTTGAAGATGATTGGCGGGTTACCTCACATAATACACAAGACTCCCCTATAAATAGGGGAGGATTTCAAGCATCAAGAATAACTTTTCTTCCAGCAATTTTACTTTACGGTTTTAGGTTTAATTCTCTGTTTTAAGCTCATGTCTTAAGCAATTTCTCTTTCAAAGCATTGTACTCTCCAAGTTATTTAATAAAAAGTAAGTTTCCATTTTCAGTTTTTAGCTTATTACTGTTCAGCTTATTGAAGTGTTTATTTTCT
>BQNB010019679.1:41964-66505 GCA_026074375.1 Tanacetum coccineum | reverse complement strand
CAGAAAACTAAACAGATGCCCTAAAAAAACCAAACACATGCCCTAATTTTTTCAGATTAAAAATTGGGTTTTCAGGCAAATATGACCTCGATATAATGTCTGTAAAAAAGTCAAAAACCAAACAGTTGCCCTAATTTTTTCAGGCTATATAAAAGTTTTTTTACAGCATCTGTTTAGTTTTTTAGGGCATCTGTTTGGTTTTTTTGTGTTTTACAGAGAGTAAATCGAGGCCATATTTGCCTGAAAAAACAATTTTTAGCCTGAAAAAAGTAGGGCATCTGTTTGGTTTTTTTAGGGCATTTGTTTGGTTTTTCTGGGTTTTCTGGGTTTTCCACCGAAATTAGGTTTTCTCATGATCCCATCCCTATATATATATATAGCAAGGATAGACAACACGTAAGCACAGATAGAGACACATAGGATCACATACTGGTTATAGACCAGACCTAGTATAACTACCTAGTTCTCTATAACCTTGGCTCTGATTACCAATCTGTCACACCCCCAGACGGGGCCTGGACGGAATACGTGTCCGAGGGCGTGACGTCATAGCAATCCGAACACAAAGCAATAAAGAACGACCACTAATCATGGACGTTTGAAAAATAGTTGTACTCGTTGCATAAAGAAAATAAATTTAAGTTTTACAACCAGTCATAAGAGAGTTAAATGTAGCGGAAGCATAACAAAGTTTGATAATGACAACGAGTATATAAATAGATAAGTCTTGAAATTGGCGAAGTCACATAGCACATAGACTCCATTTAGCATCAAGAATCAAGCCAAGCTAAGCACCTGAGAAAACATGTTTAAAACGTCAACATAATGTTGGTGAATTCATAGGTTTAAGTTAATACAAGAGTGGACCACAAGATTTCAAAACGCATGCGACTACTATAACAGATACAACATCACATAAAAAGTATTTACTGTTACGCTAAGCTCATGACACCGATGCTAATAAAGTAGGGCATATCATATCATGCCACATAGTATTCCTGCCCTTAACTGGTGTCCCAAACCAAAGACCACCACAACGCACAATCGACATGACATATATCTGTTTGTTCGCAGCTAATTTAGAACCAAACCAGATAGGGGTAATTAGTCCCAATAGATCTATTTACGCATTCAGATTTGTTTTTTGACTAGGTTCGGTTGAATTCTAATTCGGTTCGGTTTGGTTTTCGAGTTGATCCAAATAAAAATTTAACCAAACTAAACGAACCGATCAACATCCCTACATAAGATAAAATATGTTGGGACAATATTAGAAGTGGGCTAAGAGCTTGTTTCATCATTCATGTAGAGGTGTTGATCAGTTCAGTTATCGAGTTGTTCAGTTAGTTCGGTTAGTTTTTTTGGTTCAAACCGAAAATTGTACCGAACCGAACCAAACTGAAAACCGAATTTGAATTCAGTTCAATTTTCGGGTTGACCCGAATAACCCAAATTACACCATTTCTTTAAAAAAATTATAATTACATAGATATATAGCAAAAAAAGAATTAGTTGTTCGGTTCACTTCCGTTTTGAAAATTCGGTTCGGTTATTAATTTGATTCGGTTGTTTTCGGTTCGGTTCGGTTTTAGTTTTCAATTTATTTGTTTTCCCCCCTAATCTTATTATAGAAAAATGAGAGAAAACACATAGTGACACATTTGTGTATTGGATTATTGAGAAAATGAATTACAAAATGTACAAACTATTACAATGAGGAGCCTATTTATACTAATGTTACATTACATTGAATACAAATAAGCTACATGCTAAACTAAGCTACTAAACAGACTGAAAGCTTATTACATCATATTGCATTGAACCATACACTTGATGAGGAGAAGTCTAGACTTGTGCTGAGTTATAGGAATGTTTGAATGTCTATGTACAGTATGAACATAGTATTTGGATGGTTGTACCACATCACCCCCCCTCCCCCTCTTAAGTTGGCAGTGTGTAAGGGTTACACATGCCTAACTTGGATAGACAATTATAATGCAGAGGCTTGCTAACACCCTTAGTGAGAATATTAGGTATCTAATGTTTGGTAGAGACATAAGTCAGAGAGATCGGACCTTGTTTGACTTTATCTCTCACAAAGTGACAGTCAATCTCTATGTGCTTTGTCCTAGCATGCTGAATAGGATTTAATGCAAGACCTATAGATGAGATGTTGTCACAAAGCTTGAGCTAAAAAAGCTAAGTCAAGCCCGGTGATGGTTAAGTAAAGAAGCTTTCCAACTAATGTCTTGTAACTACAAGAATCATGTATAGGCTCTCCTTTATCCATTGTAAATTTGACAGTTGGATCCAGTGGAATCATAGATGGTTTTGTGTCCAGAAGTCCAACATGTTTTACAAGGTCCATAGCATACTTCCTTTGACTCATAGCTAAACCAGTAGCATTCCTAAAGAACTCAATACCAAGGTAATAATGTAAGGGTCCTATATCCTTGATGTTGAACTTAGCATTTACGTGTTGTTTAATGTTCTGAATAAGTTCTTTGTTGTTGCTTGCAATCAAGATACCATCTACATATACAAGGAGAGTGATGAAACAGTGATTTGTTAAAATAGTAAACAATGAAATGTTCATATAGCTTTGCTTGAAACCAATGGAGATCAGAAAAGTTGTGAGCTTTTTAAACCATTGTCTGTTTTCCTGCTTTAACCCATAGAGAGATTTTGTTAGTTTGTAGACTGTGTTAGGAGGAAGAGTGTGATTATACCCTTATGGGACTTGCATGCAAACATCTTCATGAAGGTCACCATGTAGAAATGCATTGTTTGCATCAAGTTGTTCAGTTATCCACCCATTATGTACTACAACAGCAAAGAGAGTTCTGATTGTAACTATCTTGGCTACTGGTGCAAATGTTTCATTATAGTCAATGCCCTCCTTTTGATTAAATCCCTTGGCCACTAGTCTTGCTTTGTATCTCTTAATGGCTCCATTTGCCTTATGCTTGATTTTGAATACCTATTTGCTGCCAATAGGTGTCTTGCCATATGGTAATGGTACTAATTTCCATGTATTATTCTTTTCTAAAGATTGTATTTCTAAGTTCACTGCCTCAACCCATTTTGGATGTTTGGATACTTGTGAGTAAGTTGTTGGTTCAATAACTTTGTTAATGTTGTGAATGAAGTGTAAAGATGTTGGTGAAAGGTTTGTGTAGTTAGTGTAATAAGAGTGATGATATTTGGATTGAATGTTGTAAACATATGATTTTAGATTTCCTCTGTATTGGTGGCTGTGGAGTTGGAGTTGTTGGTTATGAAGGTGTTGTGGTGGTGACATCAGTTGGATCAGTGATGTTTGGTATGTTGGTTGTTGGTGAGGTGGTAGGAGTATTTAAGTCAGTGGTTAATTGTGGAGGTGAGGGTGTAGGAGATTGTTGATGTTCTTATTGGTTAGGAGTTTGTGTAGTTGAATTGGTTGGTGTTGGATGTTCTTGATGTGCTTGTTGGTTGTGGGTTTGTTCAGTTCAAAGCGATTGGTGTGTTTAGATTAAAGATAGGTATCTAACAGTATGATGTGATTGGTGGTGAATTTGGTTGTTTATGAGTTGAGGGTGTGGTGTTTTTAAATGGAAAACATGTCTCATCATAAAACATTTCCGGACGCTAATTGTTTTGTGTGTTTGTTTTGTCCATATAGGATGTAGCCATTTTGATTGTGAGGGTAATCTAATAAGAACAGTGGGGGGTAAGATTTAGTGTCAAACTATCTGTTTGTTATGTGGTATGCCTAGGCTGAGAGAAACCAATTGGATTTTAAGTGATCTAGGTCGTGAGTTTTGTTGTTGATGACATCAAATAACGTCACTTTTATAGCATCATTTATCCCATGTAAATTACCCATTTTGTATAATTATTGCAAGAATTGATACTTAATCGTTTATATTTGAGAATTACAGTAATTATGGAGTACTATGTGATGATTAGCAAAAAGGCGTGCTTTCTGGAGCTTAAACGAAGAAATCTAAAGAATACTATTCTGACATCCAATACGCCATATCCATCAAGGAAGATACGACGTATCTGTGCCTGCACTTCACAAGAAACCACGAAGAATAAAGTCCTATACGCCGTATCCAGAAGACCTCTCTACGCAGTATCCAAGATATAGTAATAAAGTATTCTAAAAGATATTGAATGTGGTCCCTACTCTAAGAAACCCCTAATAGGCCGTATTGACCTCAACCAATACGGCGTATCGACCAAAAGTCAATTTTCAAAAGATAATAAGATCAGAAGAGGGCAAGCAAAGCTACTAATTCCATAGGAAACACCTTGTAATCTCTTATACTCTAATAATCATTCGATTTTAGGTATCATTGGTTTAACTCGGTTAGTTTACCTTGGTTGAATTATTATTCTTGTATTAATTACAATGATTAAGGGCTAATACCCTTGGGTATTAGCAATGGTTCTGAAGATTTAAATGTTTGGTTCGTTTATATCGATTGCTTAATTATCATTGGTTTAACTCGGTTAGTTTATCTTGGTTGAATTATTATTGTTGTATTGATTACAATGATTAAGGGCTAATACCCTTGGGTATTAGCCATGGTTATGAAGATTTAAATGTTTGATTCGTTTATATCGATTGCTTAATTTATCGTTGAATCGTTGTTTATGTTTATCAATTTATACTTGTTTACGTGCTTTTATATGCGACCTATCATTCAACTGGATCTAGTGATACCAACCAAGTTAGCTAGATGCCGGGATGGCTATCTATATAGTGATTTATATATCTAGACTAATAGGATCACAAATAATGCCCTATCTTTACCTTTGATTTATGTGAACAAATTGGACTAGCAGGTGACCTAGTATCAATAAATAACGTACTAATTCCTTTGGTAAAGACTTGGACAGTGGACTACTAGAATATAAATTGACATTAAGCAGTAAGTGGCACTACTACAAAAAAGGCTAAAAACACCCCCCCAAAAAGATCGGTTATGTAAAACCCTATCTTTATGACAAAAAAATAGTGGGAAGGGAATAAATGGAATTAGGTTTTCTTGAAAAAACCAGTTTTCATAATAGAAATTGTATAAAAATTGGTTTTTGGGGTGCAAACCACTCTTTTTACACAATTAAAGACACTGGTGTGTATGTAACAACATGTCTTTATGTGTTTATGTTAAAAAAGCCGGTCTCAATAATAGTTTTTCATTGCCCAAAATATATCCAGACCGGTAATAATGAACCGGTTTTAATATAAAAAAATTCTTGAGATCGTTTTTTAAACTAAAAACACGTCTTTTTAGGCCTAATCTGGACCGGTTCTAGTTTTTAAACCAGGCATGTATATGTTGTTTACAAGCAGACATGTTTTAAGGAAGAGGTAGGTCTTGATTTCCCAAATTGTAAGCGGGACTTTTTCCCCCTTTACTCTTTTCAATATTTTCAATGAATTTCAAACTAAACCTAATTGCTTTTTCTATCTCATTTTTTTAACAGCCACACACACACACACACACTATCATACCACCATGGCACACCTCTACCACCGCCACTTGTGTCACTGCCCATCACTCTTGTTTATATCAAAGGTTTGTATAACTTGAACTACATCTATCATTTTTTTGTAATTATTATGTATTCTTTTAAAATTTATTTGTTTGTTTTCTACTTCCCGAGTTAGATAAATTAATTGATTTTTTGACTTTTGGGTTATATAGGTTAAAGCTGCTTAATTTATTTGCCTTTGTCTTATAAGAAACAGAGGTTATGTGAGAAAATTAGAGTTAGTTTGTTAGCAGATTCATGTGGTTAAAGCTTGCACCCAAGGTGTTTGATGAAATGCTTAATTTTGTTTTTATGTATGTTTTTCACATACAAAGACTGTTTAAGATGGTGGATGATTTAAACTTTTAGGACTTTTTGATACTCTTGTCTGCTTATAATTCTAAGCAAGTATGACACACAAGATAAAATATAAGGTTAATAAGTTATTCGGATCTAAGTAACTATAATTGAATGGAGACTAAGAAAAAATCTGGCTGTGTTTGTACTTTGTGGTTATTGATTTAATTTAACCTTGAGTCTATAATCTGTGGTTCTTCTAATAGTCTAGCAGGTTTAATACACTGCTTCACTTGGTAAATTTAAAAACCTTATCTTGAAGTTTTGTTATGTTTATGCTCAGTATTTTAAGAATCTTAAGTTACTTGTTTTGTTCAGAGTTTCAAACACCAACTACTGCCTTGGTCAATCACAATGATGTCTTAGATGATTATGAAGATGAGTCTTTGAATGAAAATGATGATGACAAGAAAGATGCTCAACAACATTGATGAAGGTGAAGAGCTAAACGCACACCATTTAGTTTTGGCTCAGTTTTGACAAGGTATGAAATATGTATATGTTTATTACACTTTGAAATATGCTTTGGCCATTTTTAAATGAACAGAATTTGGCAGTTATATCTCACTGGTTTTCTTTTCTTATTTATATTGATATTTTATCATATGTCAAAGTCTTAGAGTACACTAGTATTAGTCAAATACTGATGGAAAGAAGATGGGTTGGCTGCTTGTATAAGCAGAACATCATACAACATCAAAATTGATAAGGTAGGATATAATTGAAACTTAAAAATATACTTGACTATATTTGTTTATTTAATGTCGTGCTTATATTTTTACCAGCCGCCAGAACCACTTCTTCCATCTCTGGCCGTCGGCTTTGGCCGGCATTGTGGAGGTCATTCCTCCTGTCTTCCAGCCATTCGTTCATAGTTTAATCCTTACACCTTGTTTGAAGAGTCTGTTTTCTGGTATGGTTCTTCTTAGGTTTGTTTTAAGCTATGGATCTGTATAGTGGTCCAGTTAGGTAGTAGTTTACGGGGGTCATTTTACCAGCGATTTAGTTGCAGTTTAGTTCTATATCTCAACAAAGGGTCAAGAGTTAAGGGTCTATGGTTCAGGTTTGAGGGTCGTTGAGGTTGTTATAGAGTTAGGGTCATTTGATCAAGGTACTAGAGTCTGAGTCGTTAGTCAAGTTTGTAAGGTTCTTGTAATTCCTAGCATGTTACTAGTTTTTATTTATCGATATATTTAATGCCTTTAAAAAATACACTCTAGATATCTTATTTTATAATCTCGACTTTGTGATGATTTTGAATCCTCAAGATATGTTTGACTGAACTTTGGGGCTGTTTGATACTATTTTGTGTGGGATATAAACTTATGTTCCTTGCTAAATCATTTTCTTTATTATTTTACAGATTAGGAGTAGACCATTGTTGGTACAGGTGAGTTCATATTATCTCGAATTTTATGAGAAGCAAATGTAATTATATATAGAAGAGATGGAACTATATAAGACGTGTAATTCAAATTACAGGTGATGCTACATTTTACTTAACTAAACATTTTGAATCATTTGATAGACGATGATTGAAGATGGTCGATAAAGATCACCAATTAAAGATGTTTTTGGTGGGGCTAATCTTCCTACGTCATACGCCGCTAATATAGAGATTATGGCTTTTCCTCAGGTCATGTTTTATAATGTTTTGCTGTTTGTTTTTTCTTTACGTTTTAAGGTTATCAGATTCTATTTAAATAGTAATTTTTGTGATATTTCCATTACTAACTTTTACACAATTTAGTTGTTGAAAATCTCCTCTTCTATGATTTCTGCAGATTGAGGTGTTGTTCGTGCAGTTAAGAACTGTAAAATAATAGAGAATGTTACTAATATGTTGTAATCCTCTAGATGAGTAACATGTAAAATTGGAATACAATCCTGTTATTAAAGTAACATTTCATAATTCTAGGATAACCTAAAATAGAAAAAACATTGCATTGATTTTGGGAGGGAGTTAGTACTCGACAAGTCTGTTAACTAACTTGTATGAATCTTATGACAGCAAAAGCACAAACAAGTAGCCATAATTGTAGAAGTGAACAAATCTGTATATTATCTGCTGTTAATTAACTTGTATAAATGTTATAACCAAGTTTCAACTGGCCTAGGAACTGCTATTTAAGATTTTAGTGATGTTTTTCTCTTTAATTGTATACCTGTAGGGCTGTAGGATCTGATTCTGCTAACGTGTGGATTTTACTTTAATACACTGAATGTTGCCGATGCCACCAGATATCAGGTTGTTATGTAAGCTTTAGAACAGCAAATTAGATTACTAGTATAGTGAATGTTTGCTACATATTATTCTGTGGCGGTGTCTCGTTATGTTCTTTTTGTGAGAGCTGCTGCAATTTTCCTCTGTGTGTCCGCTGGTTCGTTTGATATTAGTGTGTTTGGGTTGGGTTGGCAGTATGGGATGCAAAGTGCTATATATGGCGTTGTGGGTATGTCCCACTCAGGCACTCACTATAGTGATTTTGTGTTCTATTGTTGTCTCCTCCCTTTTAGTGGCTGCTGGTAATTGTGGCATGGTTCAGGTCAGGTTTTGAGGTATTTTAGTGTCTCAAATGGGCCTGGTGCAAGCTTGAGTCTTTAAATGGGTGTCAAGTTGTTTTTGGCATGCTGTTTGTTTTTGCCTTTTTGTGCAGGTTGTCTTTGTTAGTTTTAAGCTAGGCTTAGTAGTTTTATGTCTTTGGTTTGTAATTACTGATGTTTTTATTTCATTAAATTACTTGTAGGTACCGTGGAGTAATGAGCGTCCGTTGGAGAACAAAGAGTTGAACGCGATCATTGGCGCATGGTTTACATTATGGCGAGATTAGACCTAGATAATTAAGTTGAATGCTAGTGTTTTTCTTTATGGTTATTTGTTGAATTCTAGTGATTTAATTTGATTTGAATTTGTATTTTCTTTATGTTAAGATGAATTGAAGTTGTCTTTATTTACTTTAATTTGTTGATTTTGACATTTTTGATCCATCTAAATCAGTTTATATATATTTGTTGTATTTATATTTCTTTATTTTGGTGGGTTAACTTTGTAAATTTTGGAATTTATTAAAGAATTCCAAAAATATTTTTTAAAATATTTTTGAGATAAAAACATATCTTTTTAATCTATATAGAGACTGGTTGGATGTTGTTATAAAGACATGTTTCGGGATAACCAGTATGGAGACCAATTGTTAAGAAGACCATTTTTTAAGGAGAGAACCGGTGTTGATTCTTCTTATAGAGACTAGTTGCATAACCGGTTTTTATATGTTTTGATCATGGAGATACCCCCCCCCCTCAGAGAGTGGTTCTAAAGCCACTCTTTATGGGCTATTTTGACCAGTTTCTATGGCCTTTTTTTGTAGTAGTGTGGGTAAAGTCTTCATGAGCTAGGGTTTAATAAGAGCACCATTATTAATCTCCTAAGATAGATTATAATCAACGAATAGAATGCTTTATGAGGATGCGTTTAATTGTGACAGAATTCTGCGTGTCTAAGTTTTAGAAAGAAGTATCGCCTAAATCTTGGAATGATATGCGGGCTCGAGATAAGCACTCATTGCACTAAATAAAAAATCAACGTTATAATTGGATTAATCATGGTTAATACAGTTTTCTTATATTTGGCTAGACCGCTTTTTATCTTTTGATTATCTGCTTGCGTGTGTTATTGTGTTTTAAATTGATCTAAGTTTACCACAAAACCCTTGCCAGTCTCTCAGACTGAAAACCCCATTATCCGTTAGAATTAGGACTAACATAGGTTTATCATAGGTTTAACATAGATTAAAACTAACATAGATTAAATAACCTAGTTTAGTAAACCAAAATATTGATAGAATTATAGATTAACGTTCTCGCTCTTAGTGATCGACACCCTACTTACCAACGAAACTACATCCGATCGGGTACACTACCCCGTTAAAGTGTTGTTTTAGGTAAAGTCGAAAAAATATAAATGTAAAACTTGAATAACTAAAATAACAACCTACACGACGACACATCAAGTTTTTTACGCCGTTGTCAGGGAGTGAAATTGTTTAATCTTTATTTTAATTTAATATTTTGGTTTTTAACATTGGATTAACTTAACCCCTAGGATTAGTGTAATTTAGATTAGTTTAAAATTTTGTAATATTCCGAATATTTGTTTATTTATTGTTTGTGTATTTGTTTTGTGTATTTTATTGTTTTCTATACATTGTTCTGGTCGATAACCTGATACGGCGTATCCACTTTAATTGAATACGGCGTATCTGGCAAATCTGACTAGTATAGATACTTTTTACAGGTTTCTCCATACGGCGTATCCAGGTTTTTGGATACGACGTATTGGTTTCCTGTACAGTTTTTTTTATATTTTTATTAACCATAGGATACTCGAGATAGGATTGCATGGTTTTCTTATATTATGCACACGGCCTCGCTGGAAAGAAATCAACAACGTTGGTGGAGTATCTATTATCTGGAATCCTACGTGTATTGTAGTCATGCTGGAATTCAGACGCATTCACAACACACATTCTTGCTCATAAACTCAACTTGGAGAATCATACCGAGCAAATATCAGGGGAGTGTCTCGTTCTAATTTATTTTCTAATCTAGAAGAAAATTCCGAAGAAGAAGTTGTAGAAACAATGGCGAAAACCATGGAACAATACATGAGCAAAACCCAAGCTGACTATGGATCGGGTCTCACTAGGCCTAAAATCGATGACAAAGATCACTTTGAAACTAAAAAGGCCAATTTCTCAAGAGAACTATGAGACAACACCGTTCAGCGATTCAGATCATAAAGATGCAAGACGTACATATTAAGAAAGTTCCTTGAGATTGTCGATCTATTCATATTACCTAATATAACTCAAGACCAAATAATGCTTCGAGCTTTCCCTATGTCCCTTACTAGAGCCGCGAGTCATTGGCTAAGGAACAAACCATCTGGTTCGATTAAAACTTGGGAAGATCTAAAGGCAAAATTTCTAAGTAAGTATTGTCCACCTACTAGAACTGCAAAGAAAATGGAAGAGATCAATAACTTTCATTAAGAATCCAAAGAAACCCTTTACCAAGCATGGGAAAGATTCAAAGAACTCTTGATGAAGTGCCATCAACACTATTTAACGGATATGCAAGAGGTGATCTTGTTTTATAATGGGTTGGAAGTTTGGTACTAGACAAATTTTGATTTCCAATGTGCCATACCTAACTTAAGACAGTTGTCGATTGTAAAGTAGCCAATCATTTAAATGGCCGTATTTTCTCATAAAAATGGTATTAACTTGGAACATCTTGGACAAGTAACTTTGGTTTGGGTTTGATGTTAAGTGGGGATCTGCTGGGTGATACTGTGGGTGTGGAAGCAGTTGGTTGGTGTTGGTTTGGATTGAGTGGTATAATTCTGAGTAGGGTGGGCTGGGAGGTGGTGTGGAGGTTGATGGTGGTTTTAGGGGTTTGGTGGGTGTTATGGTTGGTGGAGACACAGGTGTAGGTGGGTGGGAGTGCTGGCGTGTCTGATTTGGTTGGTTTGATGGTTGGTGGGGTGGAGAGAAGTTGGGGTGGTGGTGTGGGGGTGGTTGGTTGTGGGAGTGTGGATGGATGGTAGGCCGACTTTGGGAGGTGGCGATGGTTGGGGGGTGGTTGTGGTTGGGTGTGGTTCTTTTGGTGTGGTTGGAACATCGGTTTTTTGCGGGAATGTGGTGTTGTGGCGTGGTTTGGGCTGGTGGTTTGGGTGTTTGGTAGAGTTGGGTGGTGGTTGGTGCCTATGATGGGGTGCTTTGATGCGAATCTGGGGGTACGTTTGGGGGGCTGTCCAGAGCTTTTTGGATGTATTACTCGTGATTTGGGATGGTAGCGCTGGTAGAAGGGTGGCGCCCGGAGGATTGGTATATTGGTTGGTGCAGTTATGAGCTGGGCGGTCTGTTAGGTAGGTGTAAGGTTTTGGGTTGTGGAGATGGTTGGTTCACGTTAGCTGCTGTTTGTAGGTGGGTAGTGGTGGGTCTGTATGGCTTTGCGGGAGGTGTTAGGAGAGTAAAGTAATCTTCTAGTTAGTGGGTAATTAGTAATGTTAGTAGTTAGTCGTGTAATTCCTACAGTATTGTCTAAGTATAGTGTTTTTTATGGTTTTTTTAGATTTAGTTCATAGTAATATCTTTTTTCATAGGAGTCGTAATGAGTATTTAATTTTAAGTAATGAAACTTCTAATGGATTGGCTGCCATCCAAGCACAACTTAATAATCTTGGAAGGGAAATCAAGAAGGTTAATGAAAAGGTATATGCTGCTCAGGTGGGATGTAAGCTATGTAAAGGACCACACTACTCCAAAGACTGTCCACTTAAAGAAGAAGGAAAAACCCTTGAAGAAGCCTATTATACTCAATTTGGTATACCTTTCCAACAAGGAGGGAAATATAGAGCAGCAGCTCTAGGATTCTACCAAAGGAATAACGCAAACCCTTCGTATCAAGAACGAAGAAAATTAATGGAAGAATCACAGAGCAAGTTTATCAATGAATCGGCAAAAAGACCTGAAGAAAACTCCAACCTGATCAAGGAATTTGAGCTTCCACAGACGCAGCTATCAGAAACCAAGGAGCTCTGATCAAGGCTTTGGAAATTCAAATCGGGCAAATAAGCATGGTTCTGCAAGAAAGGGGATGTGAAAGTTTACCTATCTTAACTGAAATGAACCCGAGAGATCATGTCAACTCCATCTCAACTATTGTTGAAGCTGATACGACCCCGGTATGCCGTATTGGATCTACCCGATACACCGTATTGGCACAACAGAACAGTAAGCTGATTTTCAAACCAAGACAGGCGACTGTTCCCTTTCCTAGTCGTTTGTATGATGATTTTATGTGTGAGAGGAAGGGATCGTATGGACTGAAAGATTTGGATGCTTATTCAATCAGAACTACACTTCGTAATGATTCCCTTCCTAAGAAGGAAAAAGACCCAGGAAGTTTTACTTTACCCTATTATATTAATATTGTTTGTTTTGAAAAAGCCCTTACTCACTTAGGAGCTAGCGTAAGTGTCATGCCTCTCTCAACCTACCTCAATCTAGGTTTAGGCGAATTAGCTCATACTAAGTTGACAGTTGAATTAACAGATAGAATATTGAAACATCCCAAAGGAATTGCTAAAAATGTACTAGTAGGGATTGGTAAGTTTGTTTTCCCCGTAGACTTTATAATTCTAGATATGCCTGAGGATGTCAATGTTCCCTTGATCCTTGGAATACCATTTTAGTATACCGCCCACGCTAAGGTTGATGTATTTAAAAAAAAGATTACTTTGAGGGTAGGGGATGAGAAAATTATCTTCAAAAGTGTTAAACCTGCTAGTAGTTTGATTAAGAGGGACTACATGCTTAAGCTTAAGGGAAAGAATGGAACTCGATTTGAAAGCTAGGCTGATGGGATAAACTTTAATCTTAAATAGATCATTAGACCTATTAAATGGAGATTATATTAAATTGAATGATTTGAATGAGCCGCTAGAGCTTAGAAGAAATCAAGTTGATGATTTGGAACCCACCATTGAGGAAGGTAAAGTTGTTAATAATCCCATGATTGATATAGCCAAAGCCAGGAGTGATTTCATTGGTGGATTATATGATTACCCTAGTGAATGTGACTTTGATAGGAGAATCTATATCGCATGTGCCTATAACTTAAGGTTTTCATGCATGATCAGTTTTGAGTATGTACACGCTAATTTTCTCCCAATTTTGCCTAGTAATGTGATGTCTAAAAAGTTTTATAACACGATAATGAAGGACAAAATTAAATTCAAGGGGAGGAACGAATTAGGAAACTTCGTTAATGCACCTGTTTTTATTGGAAACTTTTATGTTATCACTGATTTTACAGTTGTAGAAAAGAAAATATAGATCCTTATCTTGACGAAGGAATGGGAGATGTGATAGTTGGAGAACCTTTTTGCAAGGCTTCGTGTGTAGAAGCTAAAAGGTTTGATGGAATCATTACCATCCACGATGGAGATAATAGTGTAACTTACCAAATGGTGCGGGAAAATTTAAGGTTCAAACACCTCACTAATAAAAAATGCAACAAGATCTCACCATTACTGAAGGTAAATAAACAAGACAAGATGAATAGAATCTCGCACTCATACCAAAAGCTAAAGGGTTTCTACAAAGGAGTTGTCATACTAGGACCCGAATTTATTCGAGATGCGAAGGTTGAACAATGGTTCACACGCGGGCACATTAGCGTGCAAGGGATGGAATAGAAAGAAGCTGAAGAAAAGTCTAACTTAAAGACTTTACTGAAAAGAAAGTGCTTCCTAGGAGACAACCCGGGTTGTTTTTAATTTATTTTATCGAGTCTATCTTCCTAGACATCAATATGGCGTATTCGCTCCATACCATATGGCATATTCAATTTCTAAACGTTATCAGCCCTTTATTTTTATGCATTTAAATCATTATTGTTAGAATTAGGATACGTCTGTATTCATGCACATGATACAGCATATCTGGCAAATCTAACTCGTATTGATACTTTTTACAGGTTTCTGCATACGGCGTAACCAGGGTTTTGGATACGACGTATTGGTTTCCTGTCCAGTTTATTTTTATTTCTTTATTAACCGTCGGATACCCGAGATAGGATTGCATGGTTTTCTTGTATTTTGCACAAGACCTCGCTGGAAAGAAATTGACAATGTTTGTGGGGTATCCATAATCTGGAATCCTATGTGTGTTGTAGTCATGCTAGAATTCAGACGCATTTAAAACACACATTCTTGCTTATAAACTCAACTTGGAGAATCATACCGAGCAAATATCAGGGGAGTTTCTTATTCTAATTCTTTTATTTCCTGTTTTTAACTGTTATCTCTATAAAACGAGGACGTTGTATAATTTAAGTGAGGAGATGGGAATTAGAATGCTATTTGTCCTATTTTTCACATTAAAATGCTTAAATTATGCTTAAATTTTAAAAAATTTCAAGCATACTTTTGTGAAATTACTGGTTACATAACCTGCACACATAACCATTATTAGATATTGTGCGGATTCAGCTGTATCTGTTTCCAAATATTTACCCAAATCCCATAAAAATATGAGTGTGCCGGTGATGCTGTAGACTTTAGAACTTGGCTTGGTATATTCTATTCGAGACCATAATAATGAGTATTATGTATTTAGATGGAGTAACTTGTTTAAACTGGTAAATTTCTAGGATTACAACTAACCACACCGGTTAGTTAACCCTCATATAAACGAGTAAGATACCACTAGAAAAACCATTAGAGTCAATCCTTTAGGATAACACCAACAATTTGTTTCGTTACACCTTTACACGTTAGCCTACCCTGTTAGATTATGTCCATTTATCAGTTGCTAGTTGCTTTTGTGTAAAGTATGTATTTCATGTGTCTTGTGTCATTTTCTATCTCTGGTATGGTTACAAAAATTGCACATTGCAATGGGAATGGGAATGTAAAAAGTAGTCAAACTCGTATATTTTTACTACCATCATAATTATTGGTATATCCGAGTACGAAGAACGAAAAATTATGGAAAAAATTATCCGGAGTTATTATGATTGTGAAGATCGTGAAATTACACCCAGATTAGTACTGTATCATGTATTACTTAAAAAAATCAAAAAAATAGAAAATTGCTATAAAAAAGAGGAGAAAATTCTAAAGATAGTCGGTTCGTTAAAGCTTAAACTGATGGTATTATTTGAAGGATCTATTATTTGTTGATACGTGTTATAAATCAACGATGTAGAGTTTTGTATAAAGTGGTATATATCGCCACTTGATTTTATAAATGTACGTATAAGTATGGATGATTGGGAAGTTGACCGTTATGGGAACGCCAACTTAGGTTGTTTTTTATCTATGATCAAGACGTTTGTGTAAATATTTCTAAGTCTTTTTAATGGTAATGGTCAGGAAAGTATTTAGCAACTTGTACCTTATTTGTTTGGACTTAATCTATTTGTTTTGTAAATTTTTATTTAACAACAATTATTTCCCTTTCCTAATCACTAACCCTTAGGTTTTATTTGAATGAGGATGCGAGCAATCACATGTGTCTATTCCATCGTTACGACCATGTATGTGTGGTTTTGTCCGCCTTGTTGGTTTATTAAATTTTTATGAAAGATTAGAAGATCCATACCCTATATCACTTTTCGTCCTAACCCTTAGTTTTACATGAGTGAGGGAATTGAATGCAATCGTGTATGTCTATTCCATCGTTATAGATGTGTATATGTGGTTTGTTGCCCTTGCTGGTTTACGACTTTTGGTAAAGACTACTAGTCCTATTCTTTAGCTTATTCGAGTTAAGGTTTGAGTATAGTCTTATGTGTCTATCCTATCATTATGGGTGTGTATGTATGGTCTTTGTCACCTTTTCTGGAATATTGGTATCATTAGAGATTAGAAAAAGTGATCAAACCGTTTTAAGCCTTTTAAAACCCAATTTACCTTTATAAACTTGTTGCTCCTTAGCTTTAGTAGTGGAGACATGTATCCTTGCCAAGCCTATAATAGAATACTCATCACGACCGAGCAATTGAGTGAATTAGTTGCATGTTACCACATAGATCAGTTTAGTGATTTGAGTGTTTTTATCTTCCTATTTCGTGAGGTGTTTGGTTGTGTACTTGTAATTTAACGAATAAATGCTTAACGGAAAATTCCTTAAGGATACATTTTCATAAATTTCTAAAGGCTACTTGAGGACAAGTAGGATTCAAGTGAGGGATATTTGATGACATCAAATAACGTCACTTTTATAGCATCATATATCCCATGTAAATTACCCATTTTGTATAATTATTGCAGGAATTGATACTTAATCATTTATATTTGAGAATTGCATTAATTATGAAGTACTTTGTGAAGATTAGCAAAAAAGCGCGCATTCTGGAGCTTAAATGAAGAAATCTAAAGAATACTATTCTGACATCCAATACACCGTATCCATCAAGGAAGATACGACGTATATGTGCCTGCACTTCATAAGAAACCACAAAGAACAAAGTCCTATACGCCGTATCCAGAAAACTTCTATACGCCGTATCCAAGATATAGTAATAAAATATTTTGAAAGATATTAAACGTGATCCCTACTCCAAGAAACCCCCAATACACCGTATTAACCTCAACCAATATAGCGTATCGACCAAATTCAAGACAGAATAAATAGAAGGCCTAAAAACGAGTTTTAGGTATGCTTGATCATATTTTTGATACCCTAACCACAAAAGTCGATTTTCAGAAGACAATAAGAGCAGAAGAGGTCAAGTAAAGCTATTAATTCCATAGAAAACACCTTGTAATCTCCTATACTCTAATAATCGTTTGATTTTTGGTATCATTCGTTTAACTCGGTTAGTTTACCTTGGTTGAATTATTATTCTTGTATTTATCACAATGATTAAGGGCTAATACCCTTGGGTATTAGCCATGGTTATGAAGATTTAAATGTTTGGTTTGTTTATATCGATTGCTTAATTTATCGTTGAATCGTTGTTTATGTTTATCAATTTATACTTGTTTACGTGCTTTTGTATGCGACTTATCATTCAACTGGATTTAGTGTGCCAACCAAGTTAGCTAGATGCTAGGATGGCTCTCCATATAGTGATTTATATATCTAGACTAATAGGATCACAAATAATGTTGTATCTTTACCTCGGCTTATGTGAACAAGTTGGACTAGCAGGTGACTTATGATCAGTAAATAACGTACTGATTTCTTTGGTAAAGACCTGGACAGTGGACTACTAGAATATAAATTTCCATTAAGAAATAAGTGGGTAAAGTCTCCATGAGCTAGAGTTTAATAAGATCACCATTATTAATATACTAAGATAGATTATAATCAGCGAATAGGATGCTTTATGCGAATGCGTTTAATTTTGACAGAATTCTACGTGCCTAGGTTTTAGGAAGATGTACCGCTTAAATCTTGGAATGATATGCCTCCTCGAGATAAGCACTCATTGCACTAATTAAACAAACCACCATTTTAATTGGATTAATCATGGTTAATATAGTTTTCTTATATTTGGCTAAACTGCTCTTTTATCTTTTGATTATCTACTTGCATGTGTTATTATGTTTTAAATTGATATAAGTTACTACAAAACACGTGCCACTCTCTCAGATCGAAAAACCCCCTTATCTGTTAGAATTAGGACTAACATAGGTTTACCATAGGTTAAACATAGATTAGAACTAACATAATTTAAATGAACCTAGTTTAGTTAACCAAAATATTGATAGAACTATAGATTAACGTTCTCGCTCTTAGTGATCGACACCCTACTTACCAACAAAACTACATTCGACCGGGTACACTGCCCATTAAAGTGTTCTTTTAGGTAAAGTCGGCAAAATATAAATATAAAACTTGAATAAATAAAATAACAACCTACACGATGACACATCAGTTGTAAAGAAGCTAATATGGTGACTTGTGTTGGATCACTCTGAAAGGTATTTGGTATATGACATGTGTTGCTGCTAGAATGCTATGTCCCCAAAAATGAATTAGAAAACATGCTTGAAATTGTATTTCCCTTGCCATGTTTTCTTTCTAAGTAAATGCCCATGTTTTCTTTCTACCCTTGCATTTTAGTTCGGGGTATAGGGACATGATGTTTGATGAATGATACCATGAATTTGAATGAAATTGAGAAATGATGAGTTTATGAATTATGTGCCATTGTCACTCTTGATCATTTTTATTTGAGAATTGAATTGAGGTTTGACAGAATTATGAAATGTTTGAAATGTGGTAAAAACATGATGTTTGGATGGTAAAAGGTAAGTCCATGTAGCTCTGGTGTAATCATCTACAATTGTGAGAAAGTAGGAACATTGATTGACAGCTTTGTGCTTATAGGGACCCTATACATCAATGTAAACAAGCTTAAATTTACATTTAACATTAGAAGTACTAACAACAAAAAGGAAGTACATGTTGTTTGGCTAAGGGACAAATATTACATGTTGTTTCTAAATTGGAAAGTACAGGAATTGAAATGTTTTTATTTTCTGAATGGTTGGAAAAGAAGTGTGTCTAAGTCTAGCTTGCCACAGATGAAGTTTGCTTGAGTGAGAGTTGATTGTCCTTGGTGGTGTGGTAGTAGTTGATGAGACAGTAGGTAAAAGATAGAGTCCACCATGAAGTGTACCATGAGTAGCCTTGCCATCATGGTCCTGAAAGATAAACTTATCACGAGTGAAGGTGACTGGTGCAATTGACATTGACTTGTGAAGGAGTTGACTAATGGTAATAAGGTTGTATGTGAATGAGGGTATGTATAGGACATTGTGTAATGTGAGAGAGTTGGTTAAGTGTACTGATCTAGTGATGTTTACTTTTACAGTTTGTCCATTTGGTAAGGTTATAAGTATTGGTGTTTTCAGGTTAGTGATGTTATGCATATGAGTAAGTGAGATGAAGATATGATCAGTGGCACCACTGTCCACTATCCATATAAGGTATGAGTTGGATATGTGTGAGGTAATGAAAGAGTAAACACTATCCCTAGTCTTGAAATAATGAATACCAATGAGCTTAAGTGGAACATTTGCTTTAGGATTAAATGAGAGTATACCTGCCACATAAGGCATGAAAGTACCAGAGGAGTCACTTTGGTTGGTTTGCATCATCATTAAGACTTGATTCAGCTGATTATGAAGCTGATCCATCCTAGCATAAAAAAGTGCCTTATTTGGTGTCGAGCTTGATGCAGATTCAAGTGGACTTGACTGAGATGAGGTTGGATCTCCACTGTTTGAAGTTTCACCAACAACCATATTGATTGTCCTTAGTCTATTGTTTGATTGGTTTCTTTGAGATGGTGGTTTTTTATTTCTTGTGTAGTGGATGACCAACTGGATAGCCAAGTAACTTGTAGCATTCTTCTTTGGAGAGTCCTTCTTTCTTACAATAGCTATAGAAAATACCCTTCCTAATTGTACTCCTCCTTTCAGGCTGAGTGTTTGGCTGAATGGGATTGTTTTTTCTTTGTGGTGTGTTGTATGAAGGTGAGTAAGGAGTTCTGTAGGTATTTAGTGCAATAGGGGTATTGGGGTATTGTTTTTGAGTTTCTTTTTGTTTTTCTTCTTGTCTTAGCATGTTGTAAGCTTTAGCAGCTGTGGGTAAGGGTTGCATCAACAAAATTTGACCCTTTATGTTTGTGTAACATTCATCTAACCCCATCAGGAATTGCACCATTGTGATGGATTGTGTTTATCTATCTTGATGATTTGAAGTTTTGATAATGATAGATTGTAACAGATTTTGTAACTAACTGTAAATAACAAGAAAAATAGAGTATTGCGATGGTTTTTGACTGATTGATGAGTTTTTGTGCGGAATTTGGTGGTTGATTAGTTGATTGTGGTTGATTATGATGGATTACGGTTGATTATGATGGTGGAAGTGGTTGTTATTGTTTAAAAATGGTGAAGTTTGTTGAAGAAAATTTTGGCGGGAAAGTTTGTTGCGGTGGCAAATTCAATTATTTGACCGGAAAAAGTTTGTTACGATTGTCAAAAGCAGTTATTCACCACAGTACATCGTGGTGTTACTCTGATACCATATAGACAAATGAGAGAAAACACATAGTGACACATTTGTGTATTGGATTATTGAGAAAATGAATTACAAAGTGTACAGACTATTACAATGAGGAACCTATTTATACTATTGTTACATTACATTGAATATAAATAAGCTACATGCTAAACTAAGCTACTAAACATACTGAAAGCTTATTACATCATATTGCATTGAACCATACACTTGCCGAGGAGAAGTCTAGACTTGTGATGAGTTACAAAAGTGTTTGGATGTCTATCTACAGTATGAACAGAATGTTTGGATGGTTGTACTACATCGCTTATGTTCTTTTTTTTAGAATATGAGGTTTGTTATTAATTTAGAGAACACTTGCTCCTTCCGTCCTAAAATAAGTGTTGAGATTGACTTTTTAGAGTTAAACTTGTTCAACTTTGACCGTAAATATTTATTTTTGTGTTATATAATACTTGATGAAAATTATATCAATGAAAATTACACTTAAAACCCAATCCATTTATATATTTTGCATAAAATATTATATAACACACAAAAATAATTAAGGTCAAAATTAAACCATTTTAGCTTTAAAAAGTCAAATTTGACACTTATTTTAAGACGAAATGAGTAAAATGCTCTATTCTCTTTTTGGTATATTAGTCTCACAAGTTGTTTACTACATTAAATGGTTTGGAAAAAATATCTAAATTAACCATTTAATTAAGAGAAATTTTTTTTTTTAAATGAAACAAAAGTTTAAGTCAACTTATTAAGTGGAAAAGAAACACTCTAATATCGTTTTGCTACGAACTCCTAGCACTCACATGTTGCGAGAGTGTGGAAAATTTATATTTGATCAGTATGTGACCACGTATATAATTTCAATAACTTGGGCAAAGTAGGAATACAGTTGCTTTATTTACTTCGAAACCTAATCACTAAAGATACAAACGATTAAAATCATTACAGATTGTTTGTTAATTTATCTTATTACATGATGATAACCAGCTTTAAGTAAATGAAAGCCTTCATAATAAACCATAAAATTTTGTTTGTTGAGTTAAAAGTATAATTAGAATGGAGCAGAAAGAGGCTCCTTTATGTTACATGGATCGGGAGTAGAAACAACACCGATCATAGAGCATTGGCAAACCGCCTCTCTAGTCGTGTCGATGCCTTGAAGCTTGTTAATCGAATCTTGTCTCTCGATAGCCTTGCCCATTTCTTTGATCCCTATCACTGGTTTCATTCCCTACAAGCATTTGAAATCCAAAAATCAACTACATACGGAGTATTTTACCTTTTGGGTTTTGAAAACGTCCCTAGACTTACCTCGTTCAGGATACGCGAGGCTTCAGATGGTTTATTGTCTTTGACAACGCCAACAGCTAATTCCTGCTTACAATAATAATAAAAAGGAAAAAAAACTCAATGTTACATTACGATAAACTTTTTTTTTACTCGAAGGTTGTGAAGTGGTGAACGTACGTACGTACCCTAGCATGATCGAGTTCGACTTGGCTCAAGGTCTTAGGCTCGGTCTCGATGGGACAACAGAAGGTGGCCATAGGTTTAGTTACTAACTAAAGGTTGCGTCTGTGATTTATAGAACAAAAATATAGGTTTAAGTGTTGCAACCAATTACAGGTTGGAAAATTAAAATGTAGCATATAGTTATGAGTAATCACGGGCCAATATGGAGATCTTAAATTTGACAAATAGAGACCAAGGAAGATATGAAGGCAACTCATATCATTTTAATCCCGTGCCATAAGTAGTGTTGAATTAAAAAAAAAAGTTCTTTAGGATATGGGCTATACTGTTATATATGTAGGTTGACAAAAAAATTTAAAAGGATACCCATATATCCAAGACTAGTTGTGATCTTCTTTTCACATCAATCTTTTTTGTCACCTAGGTTTTCTTTCTTTATAGTAACAACTTTCCGACCAAAATAGTGTAACCAGAAGACTGGGAAACTACAAAAAAAACACCTCATAAAAATCATTTAGAAAAGTCACACACACAGAGGTGACGAGAGACTAGGTCGCATATGGGGTCTTCTTGTGCATTTATCAACCTGGACGATCTGGTCGCATAACGAGGGGGTGTAGTGGGAGGCGACTTGATCGGATGCCCAGACCGACCGAGTATTTTCATGCCATTACCACTGGTCTAAGTAGTTTTTTGAATTATAAATTTCAGTGATGTTACAAATTCTTTATGGCTTATGATATATGTACCCCACTGAATCACCGTTTGTACCCCTCCGGGTTTTTTGCGGTTTTTTTTGTATTTTTATAATTTTGTCTATGTTATAAAATCGTGACACGGAAAAAACGGAACGAAAAATATAAAGCTTAACAGGTCAAAAGTATGAAAATGTCAAAAATTACAGAACAGAAACTGATAAAAAACTGCGTTGCACTGTAAAAATGGGAGTACAAAAGGAATCTTTTGTACCTTTTGGCACTATGCAGTGGGCCAGGGGGTACCAATAGGGGTACCCATTTTTTATACCCTTGTCAAATCTTGTCATAAAAGTGGTCCTAAAAACGTTATGATTACTTTCTTTATCTCTACTACTTTATAAAACATTTAGACAATTTTCTAAAAATATAATTAAGTAAAAAAACATTTCTTTTTTAGGAAAGTTTATGCATACATGTTTTTAAAAACCATTCAAAAGGTTGGGAGTATATATATTAACACCAGATTTAATTCGTACGTTTGTAACTTGCATGCATTAACTTGCATTCGTTTGTAACTTGTAACTTGCATGCATTAGCTTGCATTCGTTTGTAACTTGTAACTTGCATGCATTAACTTGCATTCGTTTGTAACTTGCATCCGTTAATAAAAAGCCCATTTAAAAGGTTGTTACGTTTTATCAATATAAAGTACCACTACAATCCATTTTATAATAAAAAATCCTCCCACAATAGGCTCCTAACCCTTCATTCTTCCTTGTACACAATAAAAATGGGCTAAAAATCAGGAATTATCTATGCTACATTCATGCCTTCATGTATAGCAAAATCCTACCATATCCTTAACCAAGTGCAACTGTAAAAGGAAGGCACAAGAAGATGGTTTAGGTAGAGATGCAAACCGGAACCGGTTTTTTTTAAAACCGGTCCAAAAAATCAGAACCGGTTTTTATTTAACCGAACCGGTTAAAAATAACCGAACCTGTTAGACCGGTTTTCGGGTTTAATAAGCGACTGGTTTTTTACCGGTTCTAAACCCGGTTTTATCCGGTTTTTTAAAATAATCGGTTTTAACCGGTTTTTTATTTTTATTTTTCAAAATTTTTTTATATCCGTTTAAAAAAACCGGTTTTAACCGGTTAAAAAAACCGGTCAACACTAGCCGTTATATACCTTTTTAAAAAAAACCCGGTTTTAACCGGTTTTTAAAAAAAAAAATTCAAACGGTAACATAGCCGTTTATAGCTTTTTTTTGTTTTTTTAATTTTTTTGATGATTTTAAGCCATGGATTGGTAGTATAAATACATGTAATGAGTTGGGGTTGAAAACACATCAAAAACACTCACTAATCTCTCTAATTTCTCTAATCCCTCTATAATGGAAAACTCACAATCACAACAAGCTTCCACTAATCCCTCCGTTTCTACTAGCCATGTACGAAAAGTTTACACAAATGATGATGTTGTGCAAATTAGACCAACTACGAGAAAAGGAGATGTTTGGTCTAATTACGATTTGTGTGTTATGATTGATGGGGTGGAAAAGGCGCGTTGCAAGAAATGTTCGAAATTTTATAACCCCACGTCTAACACTACACTAAGGACTCATAAGAGCGGTTGTAGTGCGGTTAGCCAAAATGATACGTCACAAGGTACTATTGGTGCGGATGGTCAAGTTTTTATATTTGATAATGATGCGGTTCGACTTGATTTTACGAAGTTTGTCATTCAACAAGCGCTTCCATTCAACCACTTCGACAACGTCAAGCTTACGGAGATCATCAAAAGGAGGCTACAACCGCGGTATCAACATGTAAGTCGTACTACTCTTAGAAGTGATGCTTTTAAATT